>JAODAL010008643.1:0-116229 GCA_025379985.1 Phyllomedusa bahiana | reverse complement strand
CCCCCCGTTTTTTCGCTTCACATTCTTAAAATTTCACGGGGGAAAAATGTCGCGAGTGACACAGTAGAGTCCAAGTAGCCTACGGCAGCACAGGAAATGTGGCAGAAGCCTAATGGGTGACCTCTGGCAATCTTTATTTACCACCTCACTAACGCATGTAATGCAAGGCACACATCCAACACACAGAGACCAGCTTAAGATCATGGTACACGACTATCTGCGTCTCAACACCGATGTTTTTGGATGTCTTCCGGACCCAATTGACTTCTTGGTATCCAAAATGGATGAATGGCCGAGCTCGCTCGCCATGCCATAGAGGTGTTGTCCTGCCCAGCAGCCAGCGTCATATCTGAGCGGACCTTCAGCACAGCTGGAGGAGTCATTACAGACAAACGCATCCGGCTTTCCACAGATAATGTGGATCGTTTGACTTTCATCAAGATGAATCAGGCATGGATGTCTGATGATGTTGTGGCCCCAATTGCCGAGGTCACCGATTAGTTGCCGGTCTACTTCACATTCCTCTTCAAACAGAAATGGTCCTCTTGAAAACTTTTTTTTTTAAAATGATCATTTCTTACTGCAATTTTTATTCTCAGTTCCCAAAAGTTAATTTTGCTGGTTTTGCTGTGAGGAGACTGTAAAAGACACCAAGGTTTCATGACAAAACCGTATTCCATTTACTCAATTCATCTTTAGAATTTTTTTTCTTTGTCAATGGTTTTGGGGTCATGTTGCTGTGAGATACAGAAATAATCATGGTCTTTTGGAACAGAAATGTGGCTTTTGAGTGGCATTTCCCCCTCACAATTTTTAACAGTGGCTGAGAAGTCATTTTTATAATTTTTTGGGTCATTCTGCTTTGAAATGCAGCAATACTACAAGTCCTATCATAAAAAAAATGTTTTTTCTAACAGACATTTGCTCTTCACAATTGTCAAAAGTGGCTCAAGGGTAAGGTTTTGAATTTTTGGGGGCATGTTGCTGTGAAATGCAGCTATACTACAGGTCCTATTGTAAAAAATGTGGTTTCTAACAGACATTTGTTCTTCACAATTGTCAATAGTGGCTCAAGGGTCATGTTTTGAATTTTTGGGGACATGTTGCTGTGAAATGAAGCTATACTACAGGTCCTATTTTAAAAAAATGTGGTTTCTAACAGACATTTGTTCTTCACAAATGTCAAGAGTGGCTCAAGGATGATGGTGCTGTCAGAAACGGGAATAGAGGACACTGTTAATGGACACATATTGCAAAATGACTTGTTTTTGCAAGATCTTTAACATAGCTAGCAATCCCTGTAGTGAGACAACCCATTTAATACAATTAAAAAAAAGAGAAACAAAGACGTGGTGGTATTCCATCCTATTTTAAAAATTTGTTTTCTAGAGTTAAACTACTAACAAACGTGCATGTACAAAATACCTGATACAAATATTCCTCTGAATTGTACAAGGGAGGTACAGGAAGACTTGAGCAGATGTAGGTTACCCAGGACAGGGATAGTCTATGTCCAGTTCAACTAAAATGGTGGTTGAAAGACTCCTTTTTCAAGCACTTTTTAATCTGTGGGTCATGCAGGTGTAAGGATCATGCTGCAATCCAGGACAGATATAGTCAATGTCCAGTTCAACTAAAATGGTGGTTAAAAAACTCCTTTTTCCGGCACTTTTTTAATCTGGGGGTCAGATAGGGTTAAGGGTCATGCTGTGTTCCAGGACAGGGATAGTCAATGTCCAGTTCAAGTAAAATGATGGTTCAAATAATACTGCCTTCTGGCACTTTTTTAATTTGTGGGTCATGCAGGTTTAAGGGTCATACTGTGGTACAATACAAGGATAGTGAATGGTCTGTGACTTTTTTTTTTTTGGTTTTTATAACCTAAGTGTGTTGCCTGAAATGTAGCACGTATCCATTTGACTGTTGTGGATGTTAATTCCAGCTTCTCCAGCCCTGTTTTGGTGTAAGAATGAAGGTGTTGTTCCTCTCCCATAGACTTTAATGGTCATCGGCGATAATCTATTATCGACTATCGGAAATCGTCTTGATAATTGACTATATCGACTATCTACCCGATGACGATAGTCGACATAATCGCTCATCACTAATCGTGAATTAACAATTAAGCCTGCTCACAAGGGTGGTGCCATTGTTGTTATGGACACATCCTTGTACTTACAGGAAGTCTATCGACAATTAAAAGATTTAAAGGTTTATCGTATGTTGAGTAATGATCCAAAATGGGAATTCACTAAAAAAAATCTCAAAAATCATGAATGAGGCCTTTTCTGCCAGTCTGATAGATCAGGCACTAAGAGAATTCTTGATGGTAAAATTTTCAGTCACCCCAGTGTTGTATCTTTTGCCAAAGATACACAAATCTCTTTGTAACCCTCCAGGTCGCCCTATAGTGTCTGGTAGGGGTTCCTTATTTAATAATATCTCCATTTTTCTTGACAGGATTCTCAGACAATATACAGTATAGGCAAAGTCCTATATACAAGATACGACTGATTTTCTATGTAAAATTCAAAACATTGATATTTCATCTGGTGCAATATTAGCATCCTTTGATATTGTTAGTTTGTAAACGTCTATTAGACATGAGGAAGGCTTAAAATCAGTTCAGAAAGTTTTATCTAGGAGTCAGTTTTTGGATGCCAGTAAGGAATTTGTAATTTCTCTACATCAATTGGTACTTACCTGTAATTATTTTTCTTTTCAGGATAGGTTTTATTTGCAGTTGATGGGAACAGCCATGTGCACTAATGTGGTGCCCACATACGCCAACTTGTTTGTTACACAGTTTGAGGAGGATTTTATCTGTTTCCCACCATTTTGTAAAGGTCCTTGGATGGTGGCGTTATATAGATGATGTCTTCCTCATCTGGACTGGCAGTGTTGATGAACTTTTGGATTTTCATATGTATCTTAATTCTATTGATAGGGATTTGCAGTTTACATTGGTACATTCTGACAAAACCTTTCAGTTTTTAGACACTAATGTTTCTATTAGCGACAATCGTCAGACCACAAAATTGTATGTGAAACATACTGATAAAAATAATTTGCTAGATGATTCTAGTTTTAAACATCTTTCTATGATTGTCACTTCTGTACAATCAAATGCTTAGGGTGAGACGAGTAGTCGAAGATGATCAGGAATTTGAATGTTCTTTGAACATGATGATAAATAATTTTAAAGACAGAGGATATCCACCCTCTCTACTTAAACACCACGCTCAAAATGTTCGCTGTATTAAACATAAACAAACACTTCAACCAAAAAATAGGGCACAATCGAAACGCATTGTCTTTGTTTCAAAATTTAGTGAGGACAGCCATAAGATAAGTAATATTATTAAGAAATATTGGCCTATTCTACAGAACAGCTATCCCAAAATTATGGATTTTCAATCTTCTCCACTATTATCTTATCGTAGGCCTCCAAATCTACGAGATAAGCTGGTTAAGTCATTGGTTCATTCGAATAAAACTTTTCAGACAACTATTACAGGAATTCCCATAGCACCCACAAGTACTGTAGAGTGCCTGAACATGACTCGCTGTAAAAAAAGATCCACATCCTGAACAGCAGTGCAGGATTTAGGATTCTTTTGGCCTACAGCCTACATGGGGTTTGCAAGACACTGCAGAAAATGCTACAACATCGTTACACATCCCTGCGCTGGAGACCTGCTTGGAGCCTAGCCGCATCCTAAAGTTAAAGTGGTGCTCATAACAACCCAGGGCACCAGGATAAAAATTCCTGGGCATACAAAATAGATGCCAATGCACTGCTTATCTGTGTGCACTCAGGTGCAATTTGAGTGCAAACCTCCTTCCATCAGCATGGACATTGAAGATGAAACATGGCTGGGTCTTTCAGCATGGCAATGATCCCAAGCACACTGCCAGGGCAACGAAGGAGTGGCTTCGAAAGAAGCATTTCAAGGTACTGGAGTGGCCAAGCCAGTATCAAGATCTCAACCACATAGAAAACCTTTGGAGGGATTTGAAAGTTTGTGTTGCCCAGCGACAGCCCCAATACATCACTGCTCTAGAGGAGATCTGCATGGAGGAATAGACCAACATACCAGCAATAGTGTGTGCCAACCTTGTGAAGACTTACAGAAAACGTTTGACCTCTGTCAAGGATATATAACAAAGTATTGAGATGACCTGTTGTTATTGACCAAATACTTATTTTCCACCATAATGTGCAAATAAATTCTTTCCAACTCAGACAATGTGATTTTCTGGATTTGTTTTCTCATTTTGTCTCTCATAGTTGAGGTCAACCTATGATGTCAATTACAGGCCCCTCTCATCTTTTTTAACTTGCACAATTGGTGGCTGACTAAATACTTTTTCCCCCCACTGTATTGTAACCTAGAAATTGTGGTATTACCGGTATTTATGTCATATTGTATTTATGTACATTGACTTTGTGTGGTATTTTTGTAAGCGAATATGGAGGAGTCTAGGGATGCTTAGGGGGAGCCACTGATAGGTGGGGCCGCCATTGTCGGATCGATTGCTCCATTTTCTTGAGGGATATTAAAGGATGCAATATAGGGATAGCCCCATGTAATTTGAAATACTACATGCCTGATCCCAATTTATGATAATAATATCCCTAGACATTATGGTGGGATGTGTATGTATACACACCTTCTCTAAGTATTGCTATATGTAGTTCTCCTCACTTCCTAAGACTTTGTCTTACCTAAGATTTTTTTTTCTTTTTTTAAAAGATAAATATAATAAAGGTTATATTTTAGAAAGGGTTTTTTTGTGATTCTCTTGCAGTGTCTAGTCGTTATTTGAACCCGTACTTGATTTGACTGTCTGTGATTTTTTTTATGTGCTGTGGTAGGAAATAGCACAGAACGCTCAGGCAACAACCATCCGCCTCCTGGAGGATTTGTGGTACATAGTCCATTAGGCCCCAGTGAGAGGCTGATGAAAACGTCTTTAGTTAAAGGTGGATTGTAACCATTAAGTTTGCTGTACCTGTTTGTAAGAATAAAAGATCACTTGTTGCACCTTACTAACCATCTGCAATATTTTACCAGAAAGGGTGTTCCACCATTGTTCTGTACAGAAAGGTAGCTCGATGCACCACAAAACAAAGTGCAACAGATAAAAGGACATCCATCTATTCTACTTAACAAAAAAGGACTTGATCTTGTGGCTTAGGTTAAACAAGGAATTCATAAAAATGATGTTCTGTGTCTGATATGAATTGCATGTAACCACCCAAAGATATCTACATTGTACATCCCTCGGATATTCTGAGACAGTGTCACTTAGTAGAACCATGGGTTTAATTGGCAGAAGTTTCTAAAACTCTACTTTTTTCTGAAAGGATTATCCAAACACTGGTGGCTTTGTAGTCACCTCCCCCACTTCTAGGTATCTACACACAACAGATGGTCAAAGAGTAAGCTCATCTCTGTAATATGTGACGCTTCACTTGCTGCAAATGAGGGGCTCAGGATTTTACCTCCATATCTCCGCAATTAACAATTTAACAAATGAAGTTGATCTGTGACAATTTGCAAATGTGCGAGGTCCCTTGTACATGTTGTTAGTAGCTAATCCCCTGGCAGGTGGGCCGATATCGTATGACGTGACAATCCCTTTTACGCACACCAAATTATACTACAACTGTGCGTAAAAGAAAAGTGTAGCTACAACTTAAGTTGATGATATACGAAAGAGCAATTTGGTGCATTTACATCTACGTGTGTAAAATGGGCTGGGAGGTAGCGTGGCCACCATGTCCAGTTTCCAATTTACTGTTTATGGTGAAACCGGTATATTTTCTAACCGCAGTGATTTTTTTTTATATGTCGCAATCGTTTTCTCCCTCCCCGCTGTCCAAGAGTCAGCACATTTTTACATTTTTTTTTGTTTATACACACAAATGAGAGATTTTTTTGTGGGACCAGATGCTTTTTATTGGTACCATTGACCTGCTATATATATAAAGGAAAACCTAAAAAAATTATTTGTCGGTCGGAACGTGAAAAAAAACATTCACACCATTAGTGTGGGGATTCTATATTTATGGAATTCACTTTTCGTTATAAATTACATACTTTCTGTATTCTGTATTTCTGTATTCTGCAGGTCATTTTTTTATGTTATAGCTAGAGATGGGCGAATTTCTCAAAAATTCGGTTCGGTCACTTCCCCGAATTTTCCGAAAAAATTGTTTCGGTCCCGAATTTTTTTCGGCACGAATCCGTTAAAAAAAGCTTTTTCCGGCTGCCCAAAGGCCCCCTGCAGGGTGCTGTAGCTTTTTGTCCCATGTTAAAATGCGAGGGAGTTTGGGTTTGGTCTTCATCAATGTTGTGTTTTTTAGTATGACACGCACATGACTCCCGCCGCTTTAAATCGCTTCACTAAAAATGCCCTGGGCATTATGGGGGCAAAATGACCAAAAAACTGAAGCAGGAACGTAGCCTGAAAAAAGTCATGGAGCAAAAGCTGGAAAAAAAAAAAAAATGAGAGTCAGGGGGAAAAACATTAGTAAGAGTTGGAGGTGACGGCGGCAGCCACGGCACATGAGGTAGACGGGGCCCAAAATGACATTCGGGAAATGGCAAAACAGTCCCGGGCCCCCAGAGGGGCCAATGACACGGGTGTGGAGGTCAGGTGGCAGCAGCATGGGGCGGAGTGGCACAATGACAAATTTTTGGAGCTGGCAAAAAAGGAGAGGCCAAAGAGGGGTACAATGACACAGTGTGGGGGGCCCCGGCAGGAGAAACAGCAGCGCAAAAGGTCGACAGGGGCAATGAACAGTGTGGGGGGGCACGGCAGCAGCCACATCGCAGCATGGGCAGACAGTGGCCAATGACAAATTCTGGAGGTGGCAAAAAACAGGAGTAGGACAGTGTGGAGGGCCGGCAGCCCACCCGGCAGCAGTGAGGTCAGAAGTGGCAAATAAAACCCAGTGTGGAGGGCCGACAGGAGTCACAGCGCAGCTGAGGTAGGGGAGTGGACAAGGACATTCTGAGGGGGGCAAAATAGTATTAGGCACGAGCGGCACTGATGAGAGCGGAGGTCACGGCGGGCCGCATGAGGTCAGGAGTGGCCAATGACAGAGAGTGGAGGTATGACAGGAGCAACAGCATGAGGTGAGAGTGGGCCCCTGACATTTGGAGGTGGCAAAACAGTCCGGGCCCGCAGGTGGCAAAATGACAGGTGGATGTCACGGCAACGCAACGCGCAGCGCTGAGCAATGAGGGGCAAAAAGGGGACAGAGTGTTGGGTGGGTGGCAATACCAGTCCCTGGTAAGACGGTGGTAGGCAGTGGAGAAAAATATCAGCAGATGTGTGGCATAGGCGGGGGCGGCATCAAATAGTGGTGAGGAGGAGTTTAAACCCCAGACTGACGCCTAAGGATTGGTGTGTGGAAACCCGGGGGCCGATCACGCCTGATTCATTTGACAAAGGTCAGTGTTAAAAATTTCCCGTGGACAAGCGGGTTCTCCTTGGGGTAACGATGGCCCCCCCCGCAGAAACCCGTCTGATGCCCAAAATGGCGGGCAGGACAGTTCTCCCCTGCAAACTCGGCAATTGCGGCCAAAATCCGTTTGGCTGCCCAGTAGTCAGGATCTTCTAACTGGGGTGGCGAGTGCGTCCAAGTAGGCCACAACTTTTGGGTTCGGGGGAATGTCCATGTCCTTGCTGCTGCTGTGGTGATGCCCCCCTCACTAGGGGGGTTTAAAGGGAAGTTCATTGTGACTCCAGACTTAGGTTACTATGATGGAGCGGACTGCTCCTACCCCCCCCCCTTTCCCCAGCACCCGCGGCAGTAGTACTGGCGCTGGGGAACCCCCGGTCAGACCTGTCAGAGGAGGGACGTGCCGCACATAGGCAGCGGCCAATGATTAGGAGGTTTTCCCCATAGTATTTGAGTTTGTTTTCCCCTCTAAATAGCGGGGAAAAAAGGCTCCCTTTTTGGCCGGGGAGCGGGGTCCAATAGGGTGGAGGCCAGAAGTCTCCCTCTGCCGGATGCTGACTTTTCGGCTGTCACTAGCCAGGCAAATAAGCATGCTGGGGACTTTTCTGACAGGATCGGGGGGTCCCTGCCTCCATTTCCACTGTATTTTTGCCACGGTGTTGGGGGTTCATCTGCCTCGTCTTCCTCATCCCCCATCCACCCCCCCAGCTGCCCCCTCCCTCCTCCCTCTTGTCCCCTGGGTAGAAATCCCCCTTTTTTTCCCCCAGACATGCTTCTGTCCAATGTCCTCCTCCTCCTCCCCCTCCATTTCACCCCCCCCGGACTATGTGGCCACGAGATGTAGTCGCCACATTCCAGTCCCCTCCCCAGAAGATTTTTCGCATCTTTTTCCGGAATGAAGCAGTGGAAGACGTTATTCATCCCGTGCCCTGGCGACTGCAAAAACGTGGCCCCCTCGAATGGCCTCAACAAACGGCAGTGTCACGCATGAGCTGCCATGGTGACATCAAAGTTAACGGGGGAGTCTTCTGTTGCTGGATCATCAAAAAATCGTTAATGGCCTTTCTCTGTTCATACAGTGGTCCAACTGTGCAGGTTTGGAATTCAGGGGGTGGAAACATCGAATCGAGGTGTTGGGGGGGCCGTTTTTGCCGCTCCCAACTCAGGAGGGTTTTGTTTGGTTTGTACGAAGGGAAAATAAAAGTGCATGACAGTTTCCTGGCCATTTTCAAATGTTTAAAGATCGGTGGAAGACTTCGGGAAACCTTTTTAAAACCCCGATTGAAAATTTGCGCCAGAGGGCGCATGGCCCATCCCTCCTGGTGCAGCGCGGACCCCATGTTCCTCCCATTGCCCGTCCCCTGGTTCCATTTCGGGGTTGGCGGGGAGAAAGCCACACATCGATTTCTTCCCATACGGGGGAGCGTTCCCCCCTGTGTGATTTGTTCGCGAGGCAAGCTGGTGTGAATGCGGACACGCTGTGCCTACACATGGGTATGATGGAGCGTATTGTGGAGGCTGAGATGGTGGTGGTGGGGAGGGGAGGAGGGGGCTTTGGGCCAAAGGCAGCGTTTGAAAAGTGGAGGAGAAAGCGGCTTTTCCCTGTCCAAGTTGTTGGTGTCCCGGGGCAGGAAGAATTCACCCGGGGCCCGTAAAGGATGTCTGGCCGACCGTAGTTACAGCTCCGCTTTCCGCGCTGCCGTGTACCTTGGAAAAAAGAAAGCTAAAGGTGCCCCACTTTTGTCTACATATTTATGAAGTGTGGTTACTCCTTTTTTGGAAAAAAAAAATTACGGCTTGGAACTTCCATCTGGGCTCGGCACAACCCATTAGTTTCTAAAATGGTGCAGAGTCCCCCCTTTTGGGAAAAGGGGGGACTGCAGTCCAACAACTTGGACATGAGCACGGGCAGTGCGCACCTTAGGTGGTTGGAGCATAGTTGTTCTTTACAATCGGGCCCCTCTAACGACGCTCGCATGGTAGCGAGGAGCAGGAGCATCTGGCGGGAGGGGGATGTTTAAAGAGAAACGCTGCTTTGCAAGGGGGTGGAGCCTTTACTGGCTGAAATGGCATGCGTGCCCCTGGCCCCTGCTGTGCTGCAGCGGCAGGATGCCACCCAAACGAGCCCCTTTCTCCCCGGCCACCGGTGGTGACTGCATGTGTTGACGCGGGCGTTGTGCCCAAAGTTAGCTCCCGGCCAGCTTCACTTTCTGCCCACAGATTTACAATACCCCTATTCGGCCCTCCGGTGTCTTAGCAAGAAACTGCCCCCCGCCCGGTGCTGATTTTTCCGCCAAGCTCCGCATGAGTGGGCTACTGCCGCCCGTGCCTCGCTGAGCCCCTGTGCCGTATGTCTTGGAAAATGCGAAGCGGGTTTTCTACCCGTGGCCGTTTGGTCCCCACCCCACATGTGCTACCCCCGCTGACTCACGGCCACACAAAAACCCCCTTGCGGCTGCGCGTGCCCGACGGCAAACTGCGCCCTTTTCCTGACATGTGAAGCCTGGGTTCACCCGGCTCCCAAATGCGGTCGGTAATCATTCTTTTTGTGTTTTATCGTCACTACTGTTCAACCGGTCTTGGTAAGCCGAGGGGACTTACCACGGGGCCCCCCATGCCCCTTCCCCATCTATACTTTGCCGCCTACTGCAAGAAGCTGGGGATATTGGCCCCATTTCTTCGCTGCCCAAATAGCTGCTGACTGCCCTCCCCAAAAATTTTTCATCTTCGCTATTAGTGGCGCTGAGCCCCCGACCACATAGTAGATCCTGGTGAGGGGAAAAAGGATGGGGAAAAGGGGGGCGAGGACAGGTGAGGGGCCCCCTGACCCGCTCCCGGGCCTGCCAAAAAGTGTTGTGTCTGGGTTCCCCCCGACTCTTGGTGGGGTTGTCAGATTCATTGGAGGAAGAGGATGACTAGAACCAATCAAAAACCCTTGGGTTGCTGAAAAACACACGGCCGCTAGATGACAAGGGAGTTGTGGTCCCGAGTGGGCCCCTGCTGCGAGTCCCCTTTCTGTGCTGCGACCTGGGCCCGTTTTAGAAATGTTTTTTTCCCCTGCCATCGCAGTTGCAGGCCTGCCACCTTTGTTGAAATGTTTGTTCTAAAATGTACAGACATGTTTGATGAAGCTATTGATTGATAAAAAATACACCCTGTTTTTGACTCCAAATGAAACCCCAGTAACAAGCTTTTGGGAAAAACCTTGGATTAAATTTGGGTCCCAAATGGAGGGGAAAAAAAATTTTTGTATGTGTGTTTAAAAAACCCGTGTGTTTTACTAAAAGTAAAAGCACAAACAGGCTTATTAAAACCTTGCTTGTGAATTATGTACAAGAAAAATGTAATTTTTCCGGTGTTGAAAAAGACGGTTTTTTTTGTCAGCACAGCAGCAAAAACAACGCTTAATTAAAACCCCCCGGGTGTAAAAATTTGGGAATAGAATTGAGCCCCCACAAAAAAGTAGCTTTTTTAGCGGTTTACAATGGTATTTTTTAGCCCCCCAAAAAGAGTAAAATTGTAATTAACCCTTTTCTTTTTGAATTAGGCTCCAAAAAAAAATTTTTTAAATTTTGGGGTTGAAAAAGACGGTTTTATTTTTTTCAGCACACCCGCAAAAAACCTTAATTAACCCCTGGATGTAAATTGCCAATAGAATTGAGCCACCACAAACTAGTAGCTTTGTAGCGTGTTACAAAGTGTATTTTCTACGCCACACAACAAGAGATAAAATTGTAATTAACCTTTTCTTGGAATTAGGTACCAAAAAAATTATTATTTGGCGTTGAAAAAGACGGTTTATTTTTGCAGCAACCCGCAAAACAACCCTTTTTAACCCCTGGATGTAAATTGCGAAAAAAAAATTGGCCCCCCAAAATGTGCTTTGTAGGTGTTTTCAAAGGCGTATTTTCTTACGCCACACAACAAGAGATAAAAAGTAAATTAAACCCTTTTCTTGTGAATTGGTACCAAAAAAAAAAAAATATATTTGGCTGTTGAAAAAGCGGTTTTTTTTTCAGCACGGCAGAAAACAAAGCTTAATTAACCCCTGGATTAAATTGCGCAATAGAATTGAGCCATAAAATAGTAGCTTTGTAGCGTGTTTCAAAGGTGTATTTTTCCCAAAAACAAGAGATAAAATTGTAAAATTTAAACCCTTTTTTGTGGATTAGGCTACCAAAAAAAAAATTATATTTGGCGTTGAAAAAAAAACGGTTTTTTTTGTCAGAACACCAAAACAAAACAAAGCTTAATTAACCCCTGGGTGTAAATTGCGCAATAGAATTGAGCCACCACAAACTGTGTTTGTAGGTTTACAAAGGCGATTTTTACGCCCCACAACAAGAGATAAATTGTAATTAACCTTTGCTTGTGAATTGGTACAAAAAAATATATAATATTTGGCGTTGAAAAAGAGGTTTATTTTTGTCAGCACACCAGCAAAACAACGCTTAATTAAACCCCCGGATGTAAAAGCGCAATAGAATTGAGCCACCAAAACTAGTGCTTTGTAGCGTGTTACAAAGGGTATTTTCTACGCCACACAACAAGAGTAAAATTGTTATTAACCTTTGCTTGTGAATTTGGCTACCAAAAAAAAATATTATATTTGGGTTGAAAAAAGACGGGTTTTTTTTTGTCAGACACCGCAAAAAAAACGCTTAATTAACCCTGGATGTAAATTGCGCAAAAGAATTGAGCCCACAAACTAGTAGTTTGGAGGTGTTACAATGGCGTATTTTTCTACGCCACACAACAAGAATAAAATTGAAAATTAAAACCCTTTTTTGTGAATTAGGCTACCAAAAAAAATATATTATTTGGCGTTGAAAAAAGACGTTTATTTTTGTCAGCAAACCCCGCAAAAAAACGCTTAAAATTAACCCCCGGTGTAAATTGCGAATAGAATTTGAGAGCCAAAAAAAGAAGTGGTATTGTATTTTAAAAAACGCTGTTTCTTTAAATGAATACAACAGGAACTGGGTTGATCCCACTTGGATATTGAAAGTTTGCAGCTGCAGTGGACGCAACGGATTTCGATCCCAAAACCCCAAAAAATCAGAAATGAACATTCGGGAAAAAGTTCTGGAAAAGCTGAGGGCACCCCACAAAAATCGCTGTGTAAAATCAGTTTTAGAAAGCGCTATCACCCCCAGCAGCAAACCTTCCGTAGTACAGTGAGGGAGTTGAGCTCCCCGCGGCCGTCGGGGTTTTTTTAGTGCGGTGAGTCACGAATCCGCCGGTGTCTGATTGGCTTTCTCTGCACATGTCTGCAGGTATGCCCCTTTTTTCCTCCCGAGTGCTTTGCCCCATGTAAAGCCGTGCTCGCAGCCATTTTATCAATGAAAAAGCACACTTCGTTTCCCGCGAAAAACCCCAAAAGTTCGATTTTTGTTACGAAAACCCAAGTTTTCCTGGGAAAATTTTAAACGAATTTTTCCCCTTTGTTAGAAACGATTCGCCCATCTCTAGTTATAGCACTTTTTAAAAAATAAAGGTGGACATGTATGAACTTGACACCAACTCGCCAGTTCTACCTCTGTTTTTAATAGTGTACTATCCAACAGTATATCTCATAGCACGTTATACAGTTGGGGCTGCATGTATGAAATTTGGCGTTTACATACCAAATTTCATGCACATAATAACAGGCTACAATGCGCCTGATTTATGAACCTGCTCTACAGCGGGTCATAAATCAGGTGCATTTTAGCACTAGTACAACACTTTTGGCTCAAGTAAACCACTTTGAAAGTGCTCTATCTGTTCCAGTTGTAATGCGCCGAAGAAATGCCGTAGCGAAGCTATAAATCTATAGCTTCGTACGGTTCTAGTGCGCCCTACCTCCCGCACCGGCTTTTAAACATGTTGCGAACGGGGCTGCGCCTGATATCGGGCCGAAAAGACGGCAGATATCTGGCACAGCCCCGTTCATACATGTCGCCCTGCATGTGTCCTGTTCTACGCCAAAAGTAGTCTCAGCCATGCCACTTTGAAACTGGTATGTATTTGTTTGACAGTTTTAAGCCAGAATTTGGTGCCTTTTTGGAGCACTCTATGACTTAGGCATAACAAGTCCCTCCATCTTTGGCACATTCAAAAGTGTCATGTCTGGGACAGATTGTGACAAGTTTTGGCGTACGACATCCCCATTCATACATGTCCTCAAAAACTTAGGTTGATATGTATGAAACTTGGCACATACACGCCAGTTTTAAATTGAGGTAGAGTCGTATGTGGGTTTACAAATCTGGCATGTGGTATGCCTTACATACTTTGCCGCATATCTTTGGCACTTTTAATTATGTTTTGGTGCATAATGCGGCAAGTTTTGGCATACGTCTGTTCATACATCTATCGAACGTGGCTACGACAGGTTTTTTTTTAGCACAAAGCACGCTGGAAAAGTGTTGCAGCCCTGTTCATACACGCCACCCTAAATTTGTTCTGCTAATGGATACGGAGATACCAATTGCCTGCAACTTTTTAAGTTATTATTATTTTATTTGTAAAAAGGCAATGCACTCCCTAGTGGTCACCCTAAGGGAGCTAAAAGTACGAGTAAATAGAATTTAAAAAAGTTTTAAAAGTGTTAAAAGTTTAAAACACTCCCCGTGTTTTAACCATAGAGTTATAGTTTCAACAAACAATGGTCTTCCCAGAACCAATTCATATTATTGAGAGACCACTGTATAAATGTAAGTTCTCTTTAGCTTCCCTTTAACTCTGTGTCTTTGTATAAATTTTCAGAGTTTTGATTAAGGAAAAATAAATGGTGACCACTAGAGAAATATGTTAAGAAATCAATCTGCACAACATTGTGAACTTAACCTCTTCCCGCCAAATGCTATTTTTTAAAATTCTAAATTTCTGAATAACTGCTACCATCACTAGAGGGAGCTCTAGTGATGGTGAATTGTACACTATTCATTGCACTCAATCATAGGCTCCATCTAGGGGCAGCTGCCTGTAGTCAAGTATTAATTATTCAACTTTCTGTTCATGTGGGGGGTTTGGAGCTCTGTATCAGAAAACAAAGGATTGTCTGCTGTAGAGATACATGAAATGAATCAGTATAGACTTTTGGACCTTTTTTTGGTTAAAAGAAGCATAAAAAGTGGTAATCAGTTCATGTCTCTGGTTCCATCGTTGCCTTTAAGTCACTATAAAATTGATAAGGCAAAAAAAAAATAAAATGAATCAGCCAAAAGTTTCCGCGGTATAGAAGGCAGCAGAAAATATTTTATTGAACCATTAAAAACATTCCAGATAGACACTCCGCAAAGACAAAAAGTGCATCAAGCCAGCACCTTGCTGACGCGTTTCAGATCGAAAGATCCCTCCTCATATGACATTGGGACATTGTCTGTTGAGTGGGGTTTCAAGATACAGCGTCCCAGACACTGATCCGGCCAATTATCATGAACATTTTACTTGTAAAATATTTGTATTAGTGCAGTGCATGCAGTGGTTGGCTGACGCGTTTGTTTTTAATGGCTAAATAAAATATTTTTTGCTGGTTCATTCTATTTATTTTTATTTTTTGCCTTGTACATTTTTGAGTGATTTTATGGACCCGCTTGATCTTTGCCAGAATATTCAGGTTAGCTGAATTGCTTTTTTGTTTTTTTGAACTATAAAATTAATGCGTTACTTAAAGGGGTGGGAATATCAAAACAATTATAAGAACTCCAACATGGTAGGATTTTTTTTCCAGATGGCAACACTGAGATTCTATCATAAGGCCATGTTCACACGGCTTATTTTGACAAGGTTTTGGACGAGGTTTTGGATGAGGTTTTGGATGAAGTTTTCGGAGTGTTTCCTCGTCCAAAACGCCCTCAGTTCATTTAGTTGATTCCTATGTAAAACCTCATTGCAGTTCACACACGACAAGGTTTTTACTCGTTTCTTTGGAAGCGCTGAAAAAGAAGTGTAATGTCAATTCTTGAAGCGTGGTTTAGGTGTGATTTGTGTCGCGCTTTTGGTGTGGTTTCGGCGTGGTTTTTGTCCTGGCTATTAATTTGTATGGGAGAAAACCTGATCCAAAATCTCACCGAGAAATGCTTCTAAAACCTCTTCTGAAGAAGCGTGTTTCAGGCGAAGTTTTGGGAGCGGAAACCTCATCCAAATAAGCCGTGTGAACATGCCCTAAGTATTGCTCATGGAACACTTTTACCATGACTGGCAGGTGACCAAATATTGTCTTGGAATCCTAATTGAAAATATGAATTATATTCTGTATTTGTGACCTATAACACTGTGAGCTCCACGGGGGAAGACCGCTGTGTATGGTGACACTCTGTGTGATTTATATTAGTGCTTTACAAAGGGAAGTGAGAGAGAATTCCTACCATTAAACACTGTAACCTGTAGAGTTGGGTGTCAGTGCTGAACAGTAGACCAGTCTTCCCCGGCTTCATACTTAGTACATGATCCTTTTATACAGCGCCCCAATTCTAGGAGCATCTTATAGACGCTCTTTATTAAAGTCTATCTGATGAGAAATTTCCTTTAATGAAAAACTTTTGAAACTGTACAATCCCACCTACTTCTCACCTATAGGTGGTGCTGTGGCTGCGCATGATAGACTCTATATTCAGACATCTGCAGCTACAACACAATACTACTTATTTCAGCTGGTGTAAGGCAAATCCACTCCTCTAGGTGCTCCAACAGGCTATGTTCTCAGAATGTCCTGAATTTCCCTAAATCACTAAACTGCATAATATTTTTTTATGGGGAAGCCTAAAATCATGTTGTTTTGCATCACAGGAGTCCTGGGTTCAAATCTGAGAAAGGTCCAGTCCACATCTGTGTCACCTGGAGCCTCAGTCACCTCAGTCGCAGAGATGGCCCTGGATCTGTTACGTGACAGACACCAATGACGCCCGACGGACCCCATTGGCTACAATAGAGCCCATCGGGTTTCTTTCATGGCAACTACTATTTTAAGAGACATGGCACTGAGTGCTGCGCTGCTTCTTTCCTCACTTTCAATAGAATCTGCAATAGAGGCTCTGAATGGAACCTGTGCTGTAGATGACAACTGGGTCTAAGGGTAACGTGCAGGGAGTTTGTATGTTCTCCCCATATTTGCATGGGTTTCCTCCAGATACTCCAGCTTCCTCCTACACTCCAGAAACATACTGATAATTTGGAATTTAGATTGTGATCCTCAATAGGGACAGGAATTGATGTGAGTGAGGATGATCTCTGTACAGTGCTATGGAATATATCAGTGCTACACAGTGATCCTTCAAGTTACAATGGCCTCAGGATACAATATTTTCAACATACAATTGTCTTTCCTGGCACATTGCCTTTTGAGTGTGGTTTCAAGATACAATTGTAAAATATTTGCATTAGTGAAGTGCATGCAGTGACTGGCTGTCTAGTAGAGCATTTCTATAGTACAGTGCGGTTCTACATGTCCTATACTGCTCTTACATGTATTAGTGCAGTGCATGCAGTGATTGACGGTCTAGTAGTGCCTCTCTACAGTACAGTGCAGTACTACATGTCCTGTACTGCTCTTACATGTATTAGTGATTAGCATGCAGTGATTGGTGGTCTAGTAGTGCCTCTCTTCAGTACAGTGCAGTACTACATGTCCTGTACTGCTCTTACATGTATTAGTGAGGTGTGTGCAGTGATTGGTGGTCTAGTAGCACCTCTCTACTGTATAGTGCAGTACTACATGTTCTGTACTGCTCTTACATGTGTTAGTGTAGTGCATGCAGTAATTGGTAGTTTAGTAGTTCCTCTCTACAGTACAGTGCAGTACTACATGTCCTGTACTGCTCGTACATGAAAGGGATTCTTTACTGTTAGAGCGGTGAGACTGTGGAACTCTCTGCCAGAGGAAATTGTCATGGTGAATTCACTAACAGAGTTCAAGAAGGGCTTGGATGCATTTCTGGAGAGTGATAACATAACAAGTTATAGTGACTAGGGTTCTGAAGAAGGGTCTGGATACATTTCTAGATGTAATATAAAAAGTTATAGTGACTAGGATTCTGGAGGGGAGTTGTTGATCCAGGGATTTATTCCGATTGCCAGATTGGAGTCAGGAAGGAATTTTTTTCCTAACATGAGGTCAATTGGCTTCTACCTCATGGGGGTTTTTGCCTTCCTCTGGATCAACGCTTTAACACTTTAGCAACACTTTAATAAATGGGCTGAACTGGATGGACGTATGTCTTTTTTCGGCCTGACAAACTATGTACATGTATTAGTGAGGTGCATGCAGTGATTGGCGGTCTGGAAGCACCTCTCTACAGTACAGTGCGGTACTACATGCCCTGTACTGCTCTTTACATGTATTAGTCGCGTGCATGCAGTGATTGGTGGTTTAGTAGCGTCTTTCTACAGTACAGTGCGGTACTACATGTCCTGTACTGCTCTTACATGTATCAGTGAGGCGCATGCAGTGATTGGCGGTCTAGTAGTGCCTCTCTACAGTAAAGTGCTGTACTACATGTCCTGTACTGCTCTTACACATGCCAGAATGAGCGACTCCTTTGAGCACCAGGTGAGGGCCCCATTTTATTTTTTTCTGGTACACTGTGTATAAAGTCCATGACACAAAGAAGCTCCTGTCCTCATCCTAGAAAGTGATATCCAGCTCCCAGCAGCTCTTTCTGATGTTATATGTTGATGATATTTTAGGTCTCAGGCACATTACAAAGTGCCGCGGGCGCTCTGTAATGCGCCTGATATTGGAGTGCAACTGATTAAAAATATAACGAACGGGGCTGCGCCAGTTTTCAGGCTGAGAAGATGCCAGACTTCTGGGGCAGCCCTGTTCATATGTGTTGCCCAAAATGTCTAACAGCACAAGACTTTTCCAACTCTCTATTTTTAATACTTTCAAATGTTCTGCAATCCGCGTTTTAATTTTTCAGATAGTACAACCTACGTAGGTTTTTCTACCAGCCGTGCAGTAGATTGCATATATGGAATGATGTAAATTACAATTTATGAACAATTTTATGTTGCCATTTTTGGTTTTGTTTGACCGCATATTTGCAGACTCCACATCTTGATCCTCCGCAGGGAAAAAAATCCCCTAGAGCAGTGTTTCTCAACGCCGATCCTCAAGACCCAGCAACAGGTCATGTTTTCAGGATCTCCCCCAGAATGCACTGACAATCATTATGTACAATACTCAGGAAATCCTGAAAACTTGACGTGTTAGTGGGTCTTGAGAACTGGAGGTGAGAAACACCGGCCTAGAGGATAGCTAAATTTTATGATTAGTTGGTCTGGTATATAGAGTAGGGGATATGTGACTAGATAAATTCTTATTGCACTTAGGAACATATTGACCACCCTCATCAAAATTTTATCCTGTTTATGGATCAGCAGATATTTAAAGAACAATTTTTTGATATCTGTAAAATCCTGGCTGAAAGCCTTTGAGAAGACAGCACTTTGCTTTTATTCTCTGACCTTCTGGGGAATTTCCATAGGAGGGCTTGCCTAGTTCTTTTAGCTACATTCAACTTGTTTTTTTGTTAGACTCCACTCCGGATACCCTCTATTCCTTAATCTGTAGTCTACAGTCTCAATCTCATTTATGTAGTCCACTTCCTTAGTACAGGCTCTCTTGGCCGTATAATATTCACCTTTAGGTATTGCTGCTATTACATGGTGCAAATGCCAACTATTTGCTCTCAATATCGTGTTACCTGCGTCTGGTTCTCTATAGAGAGCCGTATACACTTATATACGACATATATGATTTTTGGCGCCCAGGCACCATTTTTTGTGCACATTTGTAGCATAGAACGCGCCTGAATCTATGGACCTATTCTACTGTGGGTCATGGATTTAGTGCTTTCTAGCTACAAAGCGACACTTCTGGCTCAGGTAAATCACTTTTAAAGTGCTCTACCTGTTCCAGCAGTAATGCGCCTGGATTTGCCGCTATAAATGTGCAAAACGCCTCCAGCACACCCCCCGATCTCAGGCACATTACAAAGTGCCGCAGTCGCTCTGTACTGCGCCTGATATTGGAGTGTGCCTTATTAAAAATAGAGCAAATGGCGCTGTGCTAGTTTTCAGGCTGAAAGACGCCAGACTTCTGCCAGACATCACTGCTCTAGAGGAGATCTGCATGGAGGAATGGGCCAACATACCAGCAACAGTGTGGGCCAAACTTGTGAAGACAAAAAACGTTTGACCTCTGTCATTGCCAACAAAGGATATATAACAAAGTATTGAGAGGAACTTTTGTTATTGGCCAAATAGTTATATTCCACCGTAATTTGCAAATAAATTCTTTCCAAATCAGACAATGTGATTTTCTGGATTTGTTTTCTCATTTTGTCTCTCATAGTTGAGGTCTCTCATCTTGGGAGTGGGAGATTTTGAACAATTAGTGGCTGACTAAATACTTTTTTCCCCACTGTAGGTGCTCCTGTTGCTTGGAGATAAAACACCCTATTGAATACGAAATAATTGTGCTCAAGCAGGAATGTAATGGACATAAGTATGGACTATTGCAATTCTGGGTTATAGATATTATATTTTTTAAGATTATAAATTATGGCAGTCTGGGCTTGGTCATGATGGTCATAAGCCTACAACATCGCAGGTAACCCAAACATTATTTTCAGTAATACGGCTTTGCTATTCTCTATATATTCTGGGGTACGTTGAACCAAGGGCTGAAGGTGTCTGTCTACCCATGAACTTAATCATCCACCTACTGAATGGGTTCCTGCTATAATGGTGGGAAAAGATGGTTTATGGGTTATGGGGGTTCCATAGAACACTGGAATCAATGGCTTGTGCCCCAGATAAAAAGGCTGCTGCCCGGAACCTGCTCCGGACCAGAGCACTGGCGCCTGCTCAGTAACAAAAACTATTATTGTGGTTCGCATCGGTAAACTGGGTAGCAGCGCAATGAAGTGACTTCATTGCGCTATTGCCTCTCCTAGGCCACACAGTCATCAATCTGTATGGGCTGTGCAGCCTTGGAACTGCCGGAGGAGCATCCATATGCTGGCGGTGTGAGATCATCTTGCCACCAGCACAGGGATGCTCCTCAGGCAGTTCCTAGGCCGCACAGCCCAGACAGATTGATGGGCAGAAGAGCGAGGCAGGGAAAAGAGAAAGGTAAGTATTATATTTCATATTTTTTCATTGGTAATATATAAATTTACCTACCTATGAAGAGACCTATCTGACTATGGAGGGGGCCTATGTACCTGCCTAACTATGAGGGGACTTATGTACCTACCTATCTATGAGGGGACCTATATAACTGCCTCACTATAGGGGGACCTATATACCTAACTATGGAGAGGACCTATGTACCTCATAACTATAAGGGGACCTATGTACCTGCCTAACTATGAGGGGACCTACATACCTGTCTAATTATAGAGGGGACCGAGATACCTGCCTAATTATAGAGGAGACCTGTATACGTAATTATGGAGGGGACCTATACACCAGCCTAACTATGGAGGGGACCTATACACCAGCCTAACTATAAGAGGGCCTATGTACCTGCCTATGGAGGGGACTTATATACCTATCCACCTACCTACCCAAGAGGGGGACCTATTTACCTGGATACCTATCTAAGAAGCAGACCTATATACCTACCTACTGAGGAGGCATATACAGTATAACTACCTACCAACCAAGGGGGGGCCTATATAACTATATAATATAAACACTACAAAAATGGTGACAGTACTAAACTCTATTTCCTGCACCCTTTAAAGGTCATGGCTGTGGCCTGTCTTTTTCGGGATGGAGTTCAGACTGCACAATATAATCCTGGGGGGTACAGAGCACAGCCGCAGCACAATCTCCGGGGGGGGGGGAACGGGTAAGAGCTGCTGGAAAAGTGAGGATTCTAAGATATGTGTGTGTGGTAAATTCTGCAGGGACAAGTCTTGGCTGCCAGAAATCATCATGGCGGTCTAAGCCGAAAGAAACCTCTCCGATCAGAAGAGATGTCACCGGTCAGTCACTGGCTATAACTCCACTATAATCACTTATATGTCTACGGAGCCTGTGTGCAACTGGTAGTCACTATGGTCTGGCATTATTATTGGGTCCTTAGGTAGTGGTAGAATTGGAATTGATGGTCTTGGTGTTGTGGGATTTGTTTTAGTAACAGTATGATGGTAATAAATGTGGTATACCTCCTCCATGCATGGTTGTATTATCTGGTGATCATATTATTTAGCGGTATTACACTAATGTACATATATGAGTGGTTTTAAAAAAGCTATTTTCTCAGTGCTGATTTTCATTACACAGTGACGCTGAGGTGATGGACAGGATCTATGTGGAATATGTATAAAATTAGTGACAGGAACATACATAAAAATATATGCCGCAGCTCACATTGTGCTGTGAAAAATGCTGTGTGACCCCAGCCCTACTGAGCAAAACTTAGCACAGAGGGCCCAGGCCCTGGATGTTTTTGGGCCCCAACAATGCCCTTGCTGCACAATCACAGTAATGAAGGAGAGGGGACTCAGGGCCCTCATTTTAGCGATCAGCGAGGTCCCAGGGATCAGATACGTTACACCTATTTTGTGGTGATAAATGTCTTTGGTGGCACAATCCTTTTAAAGGGTTTTAAATTCTCTAGAAAAAAATGACAGAGCAGGTCTTCCATTCAAGAGCTTCATCTAATAGCCAGAACAGAGAGTGTGTAAAAGGGCTTTTTTTTTACACTGGAGGACCCAACATAATGGGGCAGCCTGTAATGCTTTATTTCTTCTGTGGAGGTGCTATAGGGAAATTGACAGTTATCTCGACATATTACAGCGGATCACTGGTGGTGGTGCTGGGGGGGTTGCACGGGTGCCGGAACCCTATGAAGAAACGTATCAGGCTATGTTCACATGGTGTAATTGCGAGCCCCATAGACGTTCATTATTCACGTCACGTATATGTCGTGAATAATTGACATGTCACTTTCTCCCCACCCGTATTGTGCGAGCAGGGAGAGGAGACGTAATCCATAGTTCTCTATGAGAGCTGTAGATTACCGTAATGACTGGGATGTATTTCAGCCCGTAATTCGCGCAGTACGACGCAAATTACGGGCTGAAATACATCCCAAAATAAGCCGTGTGAACATAGCCTCACTGGTGGGCACATGTAACAAAGTGGGGTCATCTAAGCAAGACACTGAGAACCTCAAATTTTTTCATATATTTCATATTAGCAGAAATGCTGTTCCAAAAATTCTTATGTCCTCTTTGACTGTTTTTTTAGTATTTCTAGAGTGCTGCTGATATTGTATTTTGTTTGCATATCTAAAGCAATAGTCTTAGCAATATCTAGCTAACATAGGTTATTATTACAAACTAGGAGCCATTAAGAGTGCATATATCAGAAATACTGTACATTTTCCATCTGGACTTGTGCGTAGAAAATCAACAGCATATTGTAGTCACAACCATGTTCCTAAGATCTGGACGAATCTCACCTACAGGGTGCAGCCTGTCAATTTCTGTTGTGTATTTTAACCACAAAAAAAACACAGTCAAATCTGTAGCAAAATCCATGTTATGTATATGGACTTTGCTATGAATTCATTAACAATTTATAGTAATATCTGTGGCCAATTTGCTGCCGATTTTCCTGTTTTTACAGTGTAGCTGTTTCTTTTTTGATTCATATTCTATATGTAAACTTAAAGAATCAAGTATGGTAGGGCGAGTTGCTGTATAAGGTCATAAAGTTGCAGTATGAAGCCAGATTTGAATATACAGTTGTATTACTATTATTGCTATTATATAATTACAAAAAACGTAGATACTAGATTATGTTCATTAATGGCTCTGTACAAAGCAAATCAAACACTGCATGAAACTTTAGTCAATATACTACATAAATTACAAATTAAAAAGTTGCATTTGAAGAAAAACAGCAGCAAAAACGACGACAGAATATAGTAAAATATTTAAGTTTAAGTAAATTTAAATTTCACTTTGGTACAATTACATTTTCAGTACAAACTGGTATTTTTTTCAATTGTTAGACCCCTCCCCAGAGAAGACTGGAATGCACATTACATAGACACTTGTCCTTTGATCTGTAAATGGGCAAGGGATTCTAGGTATCAAAGAATAGTCAGTGGAATGGTGTCTACAAAAAGGTGTCTGCAAAAACCTGGCCAAATGAGCAATTTTATATCTATGGCAAACAGGTGGATTTTTTTTTAGTCAAGCAGCAAATGTTTCCACTTTCAGATTCCATCTAAATGATAACTCAGATTTGAAAACATTGTAGTTTGTGATATGTACTGATTCATGGACATTATGTGATACAAACTACCTAACAAGCTGTGCTAAATTTATTTCCAATGGCTCTTAGTTAATGACACCATAATTTCTATATCATCAACCTCTAAACTATTTGTGCAGCATTTGAAAGCTTAAAGAGGTATTCTAAACTTACACATTTATGGCATGTGCATAGAATATATCATAAATGTCTGATTGATACAGAGTGACATAGTCAGAGCATTGTCCTGCAGTGTTGATCCAGAAGATGGCAGAAAAAAAAACATGAGGCAGAAGCAAGTTGCCCTTAACTTATGGAAAAAAAAAGACCCTTCCTCACTCCAATGTGGCATTCAGAATAATATACAACTCTTCTCCAAAACCCTAGTTGCTATGACTTGTTATATTATCGCACTCCAGAAATGCATACACGCCCATGAGTTTCCCACGACAAGTTCCTTTAGCAGTGAGTTCCGCAGTCTCACTGCTCTTAGGGTAAAGAATCCCTTTCTATATTTACGTAGACGCTTTCTTTCCTCTAGATCAGGGGTTCCCAAACTCCAGTCCTCACGCCCCACCAACAGGTCATGTTTAAGGATATCCCACAGAATGCACTGACAATAATTAAGTCACCTGTGCAGCACAATTAAATTACTTGTGCACTGCTAAGGAAAGCCAGGAAACATGACCTATTGGTGGGACGTGAGGACTGGAGTTTGGGAACCCCTGCTCTAGATGAAGAGGATGCCTCCTTCTTCTGAATACAGTCTTGGGTATCAATAGATTATTGGAGAAATCTCTATATTGATGCTTAATATATTTATACATATTCATAAGGTCATCCACGGAGCCGTCTTTTATCCAAACGAAATAAACCTATTTCTGGTAGTCTTTTTGGGTATTGTAGTATTCCCAATTCTTTTATAATTTTTGTTGCCCAAGGCTTAGACAATTACTGGCAGCAAAATAATGTTAACACATATATAGATGCAAACAATTCTTGCACTGAATGTTGATTTAGTCTGATCGCCATTTGGGATAAGCAGTAAAGTATTTTCGTTTTGATCAGATTACTTTATACCTTCTGGGTTTCTTTATATCAAGAGGGGGAAGAAAAGTTCTAAAATAATCCATACCCATCCCTGTTATCCACATCTTTTCTTTGCCCTTTGTAAAACTTGATGGTCATATGTCCCATTTAGCCATACTTACCATGTATATGTAACTACGTAACCCAAAAAGAACTATAGTTTGGACCCTATGTCCTTGTTTTTCCTGAAGCCTCTATCTTACCTCCTTTGGATTGTTTCATAAAAATATGATTTATAATTGCAACATACATAACACTTTACTATGTGCTATCTGCTCAAACATAATACTCTTATTTTGCCTATACAATCCCTTCAAAATCCATTTTAACAATTAGTCAATATATTGTTAAAACATACAAATGTTGGATTCAGGAAGATTTCTTTTTATTTGCAATTAATTGTAAACCTAAAACCTTGAAGTAGTGGAGAAAGAAAAAAGCTTGGCAACATAACATTGAGCCTTGACACTTCAGGATCACAAAGGAAGGCTGTAGGCACAAGTCTTCTGTCACTCACATCTCAGCAAGGGCCGCACCTGTTTTCAGCTGAGGCAGACAGGTTGTGACTTTGGAAGCATTGCCTTAGGCTGTAAGGAGATGCATTCTTTAGGATACAGGATGCTATTCAAGGATGTTTACCTCAGACCTGTCATTCTTCACTGAACAGTTAGGTTAGAGAATTGCACTAATGTATAGAACTTGTGAGATTCCTTGTAGTTTATACATGGTATTATGGAAAATATACATTATTTAATTAGTATTCGGTGCAGCAATAGCCACTGTACGCTTTCCCATCTCCACCTGCTCAGCTGAGGACCTTCATTTTGACTATTAAGAACTTATCTTTTATTTTCAAGCTTAACCCTAGGTTCAGCATTTATCTATCTAAATTTAGAAAGTGTGGGATGAAACTTGTGGTCTTGATTCCTACTGATGATATCTAGGAGAGAAGTAGTAACTCTAAGTATTGGTTGTATGGATGACTGAGTGGAGTGTTGAGTTTCTTATCACAATTGTTTGTAAAGATATATTGGGTATCTGTTTTTTTCTATACTTACCCTTGTAGTTTCTAAGCAAGTCAAGAAAGACACTCTAAGAATATTGATTTGGATATCTTATAGGGTCAACTGAATGGCTTTTGGGTGACCAAGTATGGCTCCTTAGAGTGACAGCAATGGACTACAATAAAGAAGCTGACATATGCAGATGTCATGTCATGGTGACATGGGTGAGGGACTTAGATGATTGAATGCACTGGTTGTAATAAAATATATGTGGACATTGTAAAATGTATCATGTGAAGCTTTTTCCATCAGTTTTAGACTGTTTTAGCCTAATTGTCAAGTGTTGGGTTGCGTATATGACAGGTGTGGAGGACATTTACATGGGTGAGATAGGGAAGAAAGACAGGCCGATTGCTAGGAGGCAAGGATAGAGCTTCTATAAGCCTTTTAAAAAGAAAATATAAACAAACAGACAAGGATAAGTCTAAATGTCTCATTATTTTACCATTGGAAAACCCAAGATCAGAGAAGTTGAGTAGACAGGTGTAAATACAACTACCCGAGTCAACACAACCCGGAGCTGCCGTCAATACAAGGTTATACAATTCAAATGCAATTCAAATTACTCTTTTTGTCATTCATTCTTGAAGATGAGAAGGTTCTGCGATGGTCTACGCACTAATGTCCTTTAATTGCTATGTCTCCTGTGGCCTCAAGTCTTCAAAACTTGAACGAAAAACACAATTGTGATATACGTCTACCTGCATAACTGCTATATTGTTTATTAGCAAACAAAGTGGCTGCATGTGCACAATTAAGCTCCAGGCAGGATCACACACATCACTTCAAATAGGTTATGCAACAGGGCCTATCTATCCTCGGCCTAGACTGTTTATGCTCTCGGATGCTTCACAAGAATGGAACTGGCTGATGCCTATCACAAATACAGACTGATTCCAGAAAGTCTGCGACATCATAAAACCCTCCACTTATACATGACATAGCCTGAGTCTCCAAACCTGATACAGTTAAAAGATAGGACTTTAGCCACAGGCCCCACAAGCCCTTTGTGAAAACTTTAAAGAACCAAAGAAGACATTTTGTGTCACTAGACTTATGGACTGCAGATTTGAGTCTAATAAATAGACCAACACAATTGTTGGTATCTGTATCTTTTAGGTGGTGTAAGAATGTGTAAATTATATATCCATAACTACATCTGGCAAATATGTATTGCACTTGGAAACAAAGCCTAAAAAATTTCAGCTAACAAAATCTTAGCAATGTAAGCTAAAGACAGAAACCAAGCAAGCAAGCAGATACATCATATGTACAAAACCTTCATTTACTAGAAGTATTGAGTCAACTTCATCTAAAACACAAGATCCCAAGTTCTTCATTGTAAGTATTTATATCCAAGGTATAAGATATTGGTACAATTGGTTGCAAACGTACTCACAGCCCTTGAACATTTCCTCATTTTTAAATGTTACAGCCACAAACTTAAATGTATTTCATTGATATTTTATGTGATAGAGAAACACAAAGTAGCAAGGATTTGTAAAGTGGAAAGAAAATGATACGTGCTTTTCTACATTTTTGCAAAGTAAAAATACTGAAATCTACACCTAAATAAAATCCAGTGTGACCAATTGCCTCTAGAAGTCACCTAATTAGACTACATCTGTATGTAATTCATTCTCAGTATAACTACAACTGTTTTATGAAGGCCTCATAGGTTTATGACAGAACATTAGTGAACAAACAGCATCATGAAAACCAAGAAACATGCCAGACAGTTCAGAGATAAAGTTGTGGAAAAGTATATTGCAGGCTTAGGTTTTAAAAACAAGCTCGAAACATCTCACAAAACACTGTTCAATCCATCTTCTGCAATTAGGAGTATGGCACAACTGCTAAACTACCAAAACATGGCCGTCCACCTAAACTGACAGCCCAGACAGGGACAGGACTAATTAGAGAAGCAGTGAAGAGGACCAGGTGGAAGAATCTGTCTAGAGAACAATTATTAGTTGTGTACTCAGCAAATCTAGCCTTTATGGAAGAGTGGAAAGAAGGAAGCCATTTTTGACAGCAATCCATAAGAAGTCCCATCTGTAATTTGCAAAAAGCTTTGCAGGAGACATAGCAAGCATGTGATAGAAAGTGTTCTGGTCAGACAAGACTAAAACTGAAATTTTTGGCCTGAATGCCAAACACTATGGGAGACATTTATGAACGGGGCTGCACCAGTTTTCTGGTATACTTTGAGCCAAAAAGTATGTATGAACAGGTGCAATCCAAACTTTGGCTTGATTGTAACGTGCCAAAGACACTTTTTAGTGCGCCAAAGATTTGGGGCATTCTGGGGGCATCACACCACATTCATAGAAGTAGACACATTTATGACTCTTTGATGCCAAACCTAGGCGCAGAAGGGTTAGTACAGCCAGACCAGGGTAAAGGTGGTGCCTGAGCCAGACTTGTGGTATTGGCTCTACACTGCCCTGTATGTATGACCTGCAGAAGAACAGCCAGATCAGGGTAAATGTGGTGCCTGATGCAGACTTGTCGTATTGGGACTACAATGCACCTGTAGGTATGACCTGCAGAAGAACGGGTTCATACATTCTAGTGTATTCTACACTGTCTTAAAGCTATTTAGAACTGGCCTGTCAGCGCCAACATTCATACATGTCACCCTTTGTGTAGAGGAAAGCCAACACCACACATCACCCTGACCATACCGTCCCCACCGTGAAGCATGGTGGCGGCAGCATCTTGCTGTGAGGGATTCTTTGATTTAAGCATATGTAGACTAGACCATGCTTTTTATATATTACTTTATTTTTTACATGTATATTCATCATTTTTAGACATTACATATCATTTTATAAAAATATAAAGGAGGTGGTATACTCAGACTAAATCGGAGCATGCAAGTCCTTCATTGTTTTCAGTCCATACACAGTCAGTGTGAAATGGATGCACATCTGTGCAATGTTTTCGGGAGAACACCTTCTTTTTCTCAAGCATGCGTGTTAGATCAGGCTGTGAGTATAAATAACTTGGTTAATTACTTAGCAGAAAAAAACTGTATAGCAATTTAATTTCTACAAAGGTAAAAACGATTCACAGAAATGGCTTAAAAATTAAATTATCATTAAGTTCTTTCCGTCAAAGTGACTCTATTGTCACAATCCAATAAGTTTCACATTACAATAAATGTATTTTAGCAAGCTCTGGACTGTTGCAGTCAATCTGTTGAAGGATACACTAACGTAACTCAGATACACTGTGTCGGCTTCATCAAAGTTCTGAGCAATAGTGTTTTCCCGATATTTTTATTTTTTGCCAATTTGATTTTGGTAACAGGCTCTAAATCGATAGGTTGTTTATACATCCTTATAGCTGATCTATGTTCATTTAACCACACTTTAATCGCTCTACCAGTTTGTCCTACATAGCACTTTCCGCAAGGGCATATTAGTAGATAGATCACATGAGTGCTATTACATGTGGAAAACCTCTGGTTTTTATTTTAGCGCCTTTCAATGGATAATTGATGTAGAGCCCTTTATAACCGCAGAACAATTTTGGCGATTCAGACAGGGGTATGTACCCACTTTATTGGTGCATAGTCTCAATTGTTTGGATTTGGGGCGATCACAGATATCAGAAGATACTAATTTATCACCTAAGGCACGGCCTTTCTTTAAGATACATGAATACATGTCCATAAAAGGGTTTGCTTCCATGGCCAGTGTTTCATGTGTTCAGTGTTTCAGTGTTTCATGATAGTACTTTTTATCATATTCGAATACGTGGATATAAACATACATCTATTTCTGTTGTCACGCTTTTTTGTAACCAAAAGGTCTTCACGGTTCATTAGCAGAATTTCATTGCCTATTTCATTTTTGTCAAACTCATGTGCGAATAACCTTGCCTGTTTATAGAAAGAACATACGATTCGGTGGTTGAGCATATACGTCTCGGGATTACGTTAAATACTTGGGGATCATGATAACTTTTTCAATGTAAAATACTATTTATTTTTATTATTTATTATTATTTTTGAAGAACGTAATTTCCAATCTTGTTCCCCCCTTTGTAACATTGACATCAAGACATTGTATATGAGTCTGACTCTTAGTGATGGTGAATTTAATTAGGACGTAGATATCATTAAGATATTCTACAAATGTATTGAGTTGTAATTCAAAACCTCTACAAAGTAAAAATATGTCGTCCACATATTTGAACCTGACTATGACATTCTGATTTGTTGTTTTTCCATGTCAGTAATAAAAATATTGGCTTTACTTGGTGCTACAGAAGACCCCATCGCAGTCCCCTGTAGCTGCAGGAAAAACTCCTGTCCAAGCCGAAAAAAAATTTTGTCAGTACGATGTCCAGCAATATCATGAGAACGGAAATAGATTAATTGGATAAAGAACTGTCACAGCACAGAGTCTCTCTCAGAGCATCACAGCCTTCTTAGTACGGAATGTTAGTATATAAAGATTTGGGGTGACATGTCCAAAAATTGGCAGCACCGTGGCAGTTTTTAGGCGAATTTAAACAGTGTAAAGTGTGCCTGAAAGTACCATCCTTTCAAAAATCTGCTGTCTGGTATACCTTGCATAGTAAGCTTAATGCACCTATAAAGTCACATTGCGCATAAAAAAGCGCATTACATAATTGAGGTGCACAGCCTATCATTGGTAGTATATGTAATGCGCTTATAGAGGCGCATTGCATAACAGAGGCGCATAACAAATCATTACTAATGTATATACTAGAGTAAGTCAACTTGTACTGTATTGTGATGCATTGCAGTGTCAATGTAGAGAGTGCAATAACATTGTAAGGACATTGTATAGATTCTCACGTGGGGCTTTTTCTCCGGAGTGTAAAGACTTTAGAGGAACAGGATTATGATAATATTGTAAAAAAAAGACATGTTGTTGTAGGTCTGCATAAAGTAATAATGGGAATGGTTGGTGACATCAACTTCCTGTTTGTGACACATTAGTATGTGGGAGGGGGAAAGCTTTTCAAGATGGGTGTTGACCATAGTGGCCATTTTGAAGTTGGCCATTTTGAATCCAACTTTATTTTTTCCAATGGGAAGAGGGTCATGTAGCACATCAAACTTATTGAGAATTTCACAAGAAAAACAATACTGTGCTTGGTTTTAACCTAACTTTATTCTTTCATATTCTTTCACTTTATTCTTTCATTTACACGTTTCTCTTTGTTTCCAGCCATTGACATGTCACAATGCATTATGAGAAAGGAGATGAGAAGCTCAAGTGCCCTCTATTGGATGTAACAAATCCTCAATTTGCTTCTGACTCACTGAATCTTCAGAAAGCAAAAGGGATATTAGCCAAGCCAGTATCACTCATCTACGGACAGCTGTTTTGGGGTTCTGTCCCTCATCAGTGAAGAGCAGAGCAATACTGGCTGGGTTGGTGGGAGGCAATGAGTGGCTCAGAAAGGGGAACATCTCTTCTTGAGGAGAGCACCATAATGCCTTGTGATATGCAGATGTTTAGTAGAGGGCAAAAATGCAATTCAAAACTCTACACACCAATTTGGTAATTTTACTGTTTCACGAGTTATTTACAAATTTATGACCACTTATAAAATGTGTTCAAAGTGCTGTCCATTGTGTTGGATTGTCAATGCAACCCTCTTCTCCTACTCTTGACACGCTGATAGCAACATCGCAGAAGAAATTCTAATAATTATGGTAAAGCAATAACATGTTACTAGAGTGAGTGAGCAACCACCCAAAATAATATATCCTACACAACATGATCTTAGTGGCATAATCTATAAATTAGATTGTCTAGTTTAGAGAACCCAGTTTCAATAAACTTGTTAGAGAATACATTATGTAGTTACTAGAGTGGATTCCTATGTCCATGACCTTCATCTTTTAGCCAGAATGAAGAACAGCTACAAAGAATGTCTTCCACCGGAGGACCTGACGTGTATGGACTACATGGACTGTCCAATGACTAACATCTATTAGTAGACCCTTCTGATGCAAAAGGACTGTGAAACTATTTAAAAATCAGCCTCTGTGCACATTTCGTAACAGAAAGAAGGCTATCAGATTAATAGCAGTACGCAAGCTGGAATTAGTAGCTGTGTAATTTTAGGCTTCTTATACATCAGCAGCTCTTGAAGTATACATAGCTCCAGGAATGAAAATCAGTGGTTTGTACATCTCAATTCCTATTCCACAATGAGGTATAATAACTTGTTATTAGGATTTGTGTTCGAAAAAAACACTTATGATTACCTTCTGTTTTTCACTGAAGGGATTTTAGTCCATTTCTTTTCACCAGAGCATAGCCTTGCAGGTTGGTGTGTCTAAAAATCTAAAGTAAGTTTAAACTATTCAGTATGTAAAAAGCTGCTTATATAATGATGCCTATATATGCGTTGTACAGTGCTCCCTCAAGTTACAATGGCCTCAGGATGCAATATTTTCAGCATACAATGGTTTTTTCCTGGGACATGGTATCTTCAAACCACACTCACCATACAATGTCCCAGACACTGCTGATCTGTGTCTCATGTGGTTGATGGAAGATCCAACCAATTATTATGAACATTTTACCTGTTAAACCCCTGTATTAGTGAGGTGCATGCAGTGATTGCCGGTCTAGTAGCACTTCTCTACAGTACAGTGCGGTACTACAGGTCCTGTACTGTTCTTACATGTATTAGTGAAGTGCATGCAGTGATTGAAGGTCTAGTAGTGCCTCTCTACAGTACAGTGCGGTACTACAAGTCCTGTACTACTCTTTACATGTACCTGGATGAGTGGATTTTTTGGGTACCAGATGAGGGTCCCACTTTTTTTAAATTTTTTGCATTTTGTATACGGTCCATGAAAGAAGCTCCTGTCCTCATCCTAGAAATTGATTTCCAGCTTCCAGCACCTCTTTCTAATGTTATATGCATGGACTTGCTTTACCTGGATTACTTATCTGCTTAAGTCTCCCGAATCTTCATTATGTTAGATGAAATTTTGGGGCTTCAGAACCAATTACCAGTTTTCTAGTTATGGTTTCAACATTCAATGGTTGCCCTGGAACCTATTAATATTGTGTCTTGGAGGGAAACACTGTACATTTTTTCAAAGATTTCTAAGAATTTTCCTCAGGGAATGGAGCAAAAGCGGATGGCCATTGCTCCATTGCCCTGGAGACACTGGTCAGACTGAACATATTGGGGGGGTTCTGCCTTTGGTTTAAATAAAGAACTCTGTAGGCATATAACACATTAGTAATATATGTACTGGATGGACTACAGTCTTATTGATTGGAATCAAATAGAGATGAGTGAGCAGTATAAAGTTCTAGTTCAATTAGAACCTCAAACTTTAGTGCGTTCGATTCAAAGTTCTATTCGAACTAGAACTCGAACCCCATTAAAGTCAATGGGAGAAGACGTTCTAGTTAATTTTTATACCTATACAGGTGAGGAGAAGCTAGAATTACTATCCATAACAGTAAACTGGATACGTGGAACAACTTAGCGAAGAAAATTTGGCTCTAAGAGTGACAGAAAAAATTGAGAGGCTAAAATACTTCATTCCTTTCAATGGATAACTGAAAAGATGAGGACAGCTTGCAAGCAGGGGTGTAGCTATAGGAGGTGCATCAGAAGTAGCTGTTACAGGGCACTGCATCCTGAGGGGGCCCAAAAGCTCCTTTGACACATAGGAGATTTGGAGACGGTGTGTTACACAATTACAGAACCCCCAAAACTGCAAATACTGAACTTTTGGGCAGTGAGTATGGTTTAGCAAATCCAAGCACTCTGTATGATATATATCCATGTATATGAGAGTTAGGCCTTATGTGAGCCTGCAAATGTCGCCAAATAATAGCTTCTGGGTGTGGGAAAGATGCAGCCAGCAATACCAAACTCCCTAACTATTGATGTCTATGGAGAGGAAAATGCTATCTAAGAGCAGTCTGTACAGTACAGAGAGTGAGCTGAAAATGGAGTTCACAAGGCAATACAGGGAAATATATTATAACATGGTCATGTGATTTTAGCAGCTTCTCTGTGCTCTGCACTGATTGGATGGCCGCCAAAAGTGCAGAAAGCTGCTGAAAACGAAACAGAAAATGGCGTCTCAAACTAGAACTTTACTCGAAAGAACAGTAAAATGATCGGTTCGGTTCGAGTTAAAAAAATTCAAGAAGTTCTACTAGAACTTAACTTTTCTAGAACAGTTCGATCAACACTAGAATCAATTTATTAGTTGTCAGTCAGACCTGTCAAACTTCACAATATATTACAGTTTGGTGCTGGAATACTACACATGATACATGAATTATAACAATGACACCACTGGACTATTTGACTGAATTTTCAGATGCAAATTTTGGTTGTATTTTTTCAGAATTCCTTTTCCTCATTTTCAGGACTGAGGTGTCTGATAAGGGAGCATGTAATAACCTGATGTCATGTGATTTAAATATATTAAGTTCACCTAATTAATGGCTTCATTTCCTGTTGAGTTTTTTGGTTACCCATTACTTTTGCCCATAAGTGTTACATTTCATATCACAAAAAAGTGTTCTGCAGATATTGCATAACAGAATTTATAAAAGTTGTGAAAGCCATCTCGCTTTAGAAAAATCCAGCACTGAAGACTGTAGCTAAGCATAGAATGGCATAGCTGCTGCCAAGCTGATTTTCCATTACAACGCCAATACAGCTTTGAAGTAAAGAGCTGATTTATTTGTGACGCAACGGCTACTAGAGATACACAGCCAAGGCACCGATGTGCATGGGCCCTATGTACTACAGCACATAAAATCTCTGAGATCCTATAGCCACAGGCACTCAGTGTACAGCTGTAAGGCACAGCACCATGGAGGTATTCTCAGAACTTGTATGGTGACATAATATAGCCCTGAGCTTGATGCTTAAGGGTATGTTCAAACAAATCTGTCATGGAAGGCACAGCAAAAGTCCAAGGTGATACTGTTGGAATTCAGCTGAAGAGTTTCACTTTGTAGCTGCAGATTTCATCACAGTTTGGGATGCAGATTAGCCTCTTTTTTAATGGGGCTAATTTTCTTGTAGTATATCCAGCACATAACTTAGCATGCAGGGGCGTAACTAGGGAAGCCTGGGCCTCAAAGCAAACTTTTGGATGCCCTCCCCTTTCCCCGCTTCCCAGACCACGAACATTTACTGGTACCTCTTAAGTCATGCAGTTACTACATAATACAAGGAGTGATTACCTCACCATAGATATCACCATCATACAGCTACCAAACAAATCCCACTATACCTATAGTAACATTACCAATGACGTTACTACATATGGACCGGATTATACCGCAAGAGCACGACCACAAATTACCACCACATAGTGACTAATGCCCCTATACTATTAATGAATAAAGACCAATATTACTGCCATATAGTGGTATATACTAGAGTAAACAAATGGAAGTTCTCCAGCTCCTTTGTATTCAACTGTAATCTTTATTCCAAAAAAGAATTAAAATTCCATGTCAGTATTATAAAGTCGCTTACATGTTTCAGGTATATCAACCCTTATTCATAGCATAGCCCTATACATTCAAAATCACAAACTAAATACCTCTTGCCCAGAAATGATGATCCGCATTTCGCGGTACGATCACATCACACACATTAAACACAATAGACATATTAAAAAACACATTAAAAGTAATACCGTTATGGATATCTAATAATAATATAAGGGATCGTTTCTGTAATTTAAACCATACGGTATCCTAGAATTTAACTTAAAAATCCAGAATGCTTCTCATTTTAACAGCAGTTGTTTTAAATTACCCCTCCCCCCCCACCCCCGGGAGTTAAGCTTAACCTTTTCTATAACAAAGAACTGAAGATTAGATACATCACCCTTATGAATCGTTAGAAACACTCACATGTCCTGTAGTTTTTATATGGGAGATATGTTCATATATTCTTCGTTTGAGCTGTCTAATAGTATGGCCCACATAAATAAGATCGCATTGTCTGCATTTGATAGCATATATCACTGCTTCCGAATTGCAGTTTATAAAGCATATCAATTCTTATACGAAGGATCTCCCTGTCTGGCTGAAAAATTTGTGATGTTGCTTGTATATTTTGGCCACATATTGCCCGCGCAATCCTTACATTGGAAATGACCTTTTACCGAAAGCCAAGAAGTGTCACCGGCCGTATCATTGAAAAGACCCCGGGGATGACATCATCGTATAGACCCGCCACGCCTAACAGTAGGTACATATCTGACTCCCTCTCTCAAGGATCTTGCTGTTATTTTGTCCTGGATAAAACAGGTAGATTCTTTTGTATCAATACTGATTACTATACGCTGTAGCGAACGTCAAAGGAAAGGGATTCTCATTCTGTTCTCTCCGTGAAACATTTGATATTAAATCCCTTCTATTCCTATTTGCCACTAAATGTTTGGCCCTATCAATATTCCATTTAGGATAACCCCTTTTTCTTAACCGATTTTAAATGATATTATTCTGTATACTCATTCAAACATGTCAGAACACAGTCTCCTGGCTCTGGGCAAACTCCCTACGGTATGGCTTTCAAAGTATGTTTAGGATGATTGCTGCTGGCGTGCAACACTGTATTTCCCGTAATACTTTTTCTATACAGTGATGTACAAACTGTATTATTCCTAATATATAAATGAACATCCAAAAAATAGATGTTAGATTTACTACTAGAAAAAGTGAATTTCAAATTTAGCTGATTTTCATTCAGAGATGTGACAAAATTGTCAATATCTGAATCACTGCCTTCCCACACCACCAATATATCATCGATAAATCTACCAAAATATTTTATACAACCAAAATAGGGGTTATTGATAGAAAAAATATATTTCTCCTCCCACCAGGCGATATATACAAATTGGCCAGGGAGGGGGAGAACTTGGCACCCATCGGAGTGCCCTGCACTTGGAGGTAAAACACCCCATTAAAGATGAAAAAATGTTATGCTTTAATAAATAATCAATCAATCAACTGTAGAACAAACTCTATAAGATCTTCTGAGTATGAATCCTCATTATAGAGATAATATGCTAAGGCAGTTAAAGCCAAATCATGCGGGATAGAGGAATACAGAGAACATACATCGCATGTGATCCAGGAAAAGTCTTTTTTCCAAGAAAATTCATTGAATGTCCTAAGGATCTGTGTGCTATCTTTTATATAGCTAGGTGTGCACATGACTAGAGGTTGAAGTAAACCATCCACCCATGCGCACAATTTTTCATTCAAGGACTCTATTCCTGCCATAATGGGTATTAAAGGGGGAAAGGTGGTGGATTTTTGCACTTTGGGGAGTCCATGGAAAATAGGTGTTATAGGATTCTCAACCATCAAATATTTAAACTGTCTATCAACAATAATCCCCTGATATACACCTTCCTTAAGTATGTTAAATAAGATTGCACTATATTCATTCGTGGGATCTCTTCTTAATCTTACATACGTAGATCTATCCTCTAAAATTTCTAACGCAGCCTCCCTATATGCATTCCTATCCATGACCACCACCTTTATCCCCTTATCAGCTATTTTGTCTACAATATTTTTTTCTTCCATTAGATGTTTTAGAGCAATTCTTTGTTTTTTTTTTATAGATTTGACGCAAAATCATTTGTCTGACATTTAGCATATAACGCCCTTAATTCCCTTTCCATTATATATTGGAAACTATCAAAAGCTTCCGTATGTGTCCTGATGGGATAGAAAGAAGGATTGGGAATGCTAAAGGATGCTTCTCCAACAGTATATGCCCTAGTCGACCTACTATTGATCTCTAAAGATTTAAGATCTAATAGAGCCCCTTGCTCTTGAAAAGATAAATCAACATATTCATTATCTTTCAAACTGCCAATCCTTCTGTCATGAAGTTTACTGCTATAATTTTTACTATCATAGAAATGTTTACGTACTGTCAATGCACGTATAAATTTATTTATATCCACAGTACTATTAAACAGATTGAAATTACTCGTTGGAACAAAACTTAATCCTAAGCTTAATACTGATAACTGATCCGCAGTCAGGTGTATAGAAGAAAGGTTCAGCACATTATCCAAACATTGATCAGAGCCAGAAACTAGCGTGTCCGTGCTTTTTGCCAGCCCTCCTGGTTCTCCCAATGCGTTTTTTGGTGCGTTTTTTAACCGAGTGTCACTAATACCAGGTGGTTCTAAGACATCTCTCTGGTTGGAATCTTCAGAGTGGTCAGTGTTATAGTCAATATCAGACAAGCCCATGATTGTTTTTTCAAGCGAGTCAAAACTGACCTGTCGTCTTAAATTTTTATTATTTTTACTTTTCAAGATCGACCTTCGTGGACTTCTTGGACTTTTCCTGGATCACATGCGATGTATGTTCTCTGTATTCCTCTATCCCACATGATTTGGCTTTAACTGCCTTAGCATATCATCTCTATAATGAAGATTCATACTCAGAAGATCTTATAGAGTTTGTTCTACAGTTGGCTGATTATTTATTAAAGCATATTTTTTTCATCTTTAATGGGGTGTTTTACCTCCAAGTGCAGGGCGCTCCGATGGGGGCCAAGTTCTCTCCCTCCCTGGCCAATTTGTATATGGCCTGGTGGAAGGAGAAATATATTTTTTCCATCAATAACCCCTATTTTGGTTGTATAAAATTTTGGTAGATTTATCGATGATATATTGGTGGTGTGGGAGGCAGTGATTCAGATATTGACAATTTTTTTCACATCTTGAATAAAAAATCAGCTAAATTTGAAATTCACTTTTTTTTGTAGTAATCTAACATCTTTTTTTTGGATGTTCATTTTATTATTAGGAATAATACAGTTGGTACATCGCTGTATAGAAAAAGTATTACGGGAAATACAGTGTTGCATGCCAGCAGCAATCATCCTAAACATACTTTGAAAGCCATACCGGTAGGGGAGTTTGTCAGAGCCAGGAGACTGTGTTCTGACAGTGATGAATTGAGTATACAGAATAATATCATTTAAAATCGGTTAAGAAAAAGGGGTTATCCTAAATGGAATATTGATAGGGCCAAACATTTAGTGGCAAATAGGAATAGAAGGGATTTAATATCAAATGATTCACGGAAAGAACAGAATGAGAATCCCTTTCCTTTGACGTTCACTACAGCGTATAGTAATCAGTATCAACAAATCATTAAATTGATACAAAAGAATTTAACTTTTTTATCCCGGACAAATAACATTTGAGATTTTTGGGAAAAGGGGAGTAATGCCCCTATTGGGGAGGGCCAGACTGAGGATCATTCTGTCAATTTTCCCTAGGGAAGGTTGGGCAAGAGCCCCCTTTATCGGGGCCCTCATCTTCACTTTACGGTGGGGGATGTTATTCATTGTTGTTGTGGGATTTTTTTTAAGTTTTATTAATAAAGTTTATTTTATATTTTAGCATTACTCTTTTTTTCATGGGGTTTTGAATCAGTCAGGGGTTTTGGGTAGGGCCCATTCTTTCTGTGGTAGTTGTATATTCTTTTTGTGTTTCTGGAGCTCTAAACATTTTTGAGATTCATAAGGGTGAAAATTTTTAAATCTTAGTTCTTTTTTTATAAAAAATTAGAAAAATCCCGGGGGGTATTTGAAAAAATCTGCTGTTAAAAGGAAGCCTTTTGGGTTTTTTAAGTTAATTTGGATACCTATGGTTTAAATTAAAAAAGATATCTTATTTATTCTTAGTACCCTTAAGGTTTTACTTTTAATGTGTTTTTTAATTGTCTTTTGGGTTTTTAATGTGTGTCATGTGATCAGAGCGGGTGGGTGTCTTTTCCGGGCAAGAGGTATTTAGTTTTGGTTTTTAATGTTAAGTTATGCTTTTGAAAAAGGGGTTTGTTATCCCTGAAACGCGTAAGTGGTTTGTAATACCGTCAGGGAATTTTATTCTTTTTTGGGGAATAAAGATTACAGTTTAAATACTAGTTGTAATTCCCATTTGATCCGGGGGTTTTTCCGTGTCCTTGCACCACCTTTCTGGGGCATGTTTTCGAGTAATTGCTTATGGGGAAGCCCTCTGAAAGGAATAAGGGTAAAGCAAAACCTTTTCTTTTTTCACAAGAGTAAAGGTGCCCTACAATATTTGTAACCCCCATCAGGCCCATATAGTGGTAGACCCAGTGTACACAGACTTGCAATGTATATAACCCCATACAGTGCCCATTATAGTGGTAGAACCCGTGTACACGGTCTCAGAAATAAGTGTTTCAGTGCAGTTACATCTTGTGATTTTTCTGGCCCCATATCCCTGCGATTGGAACAAATATTTGAACCCAAACTTTTCCGCACCTCCCCCCTGCCCCCCCTCTGTTAAACACCCGGGGTGGGAGAGTGGGAAAAGGCCATAGCTTGGGCACGTCTTCTATAGGGGAGGTGGGGGGAAAACAGGGGTCCCCCCCCCCTGGAGATTGTGTTCCAGCTTAACCTGTCCCGCACTAAATTCATATAAGTAGGTAAACCGCTTTTGGTTGGTGGGCCCCTGGTAGGTAGGTTAGTAGACTTGAGGTAGGTGGAAAGTACATGGGCCCCAGGTAGGTGATCCTGGTGGTAGTCAGTGTCAGGCGGTCTCAATTAGGTAGGTAGGCAAGGGTAGGTAGATTGGAACTAGGTGGCGATTTTAGGCCCCCAGGTAGGTAGATATGCAGTAGGGGACCACGGTAGGCTGTGGGTGGGGCCCACATTCGGCAGGCTTTAGGTGGGTTGGGGCCCCAATAGGTGGGCATGTGGGTTTAGGAGCTATGGGGTAAAAGGTAACAGGCTGGTTTAGGTAGCTATAGGGGCTACAGGTAGCGGGGTTAGGTGGAATTGGGGAATGTAGGTAGGTGAAGGGTTTAGGTAGCAAAAAGGGGGGTCCCTATAAGTAAAAGACAGGTTTCAGGGGGTATACGGTGGGCAAGCTTTAGGGAGGTTTGGGGGTATACAAGCAGGTTTTTTGGGGGGCCAAATAGGCAGGCGGGGTTTAGGAGGCAGGGGTATTGTCAGACGGGGTTGGCTTTTATAGGCGGCGGGGGTTTTTATAGGCAGGCAGGGGTATATAGTAGGCATGTGGGAATATAGCGGGTGGATTTATAGGCAGGCTGGGGTATATGGAGGCAGGGTGGGCTATATGGCAGGCGGGTGGGCTATATGGGGAGGCAGGGTGGGTTATAGGCGGTTGGATTTTTGTCAGGCAGGGTGGACTATATGGGCAGGTGGGGTATTTAGGCAGGCAGGGGGGCTATTATACAGGAGGCAGGGGGGGTATATATAACAGGCAAGAGGGCAGGTAAAATAAAAAAATCATTACTTCCCTCTGTCACGCCCCCTCGACGCCTGTGCTCAGTGGGGGGCGGCGCTATGGAGTAATCGGCCCCCCAAAATGATCACAGGGGCCCCGCAGGGGAAAGTAGCAGAGTGGAGGTCGCTCCAATCTGTACCCCCGGGCAGCGCTACCTTGAACGCTGGGTGGGGGCCAGGGGTTAAAAGGAAGTGGCCGGGCCCCACAGTCCGCGCCCGCCACGTGAATGTTATTTTATGCTGGCGGCCCGGAGGGGCCCTTTCTGGGGTAGCGGGCAGTGAAGCTCCGCCGGGCCCCCTAACGCACAGGCCCCCCCCCCGGGGCACGTACGTTGTTTCCCCCGGGTTGTTTCCCCCTGTCAGCGGTTTCCTGAAAATAAAGGGGCGTAGATTTAAAATCTAAAAAGGGAAAACTATGGCATGAGATCCCACACGGTTTTCATGTTTCAAAATCCACATAAAAACATCAAAGTATGATTACTGATTACTAGTAAGTTTAAATTTAAATCAGGTTTGTCTTGTCTTCGTTTGGGTAGGGACAGTTCGGCCACACCCAAATTTTACTCATACATAAGTGGTAGCTGCCGATTTGTTACCTATTCTTTTTCCTTGCCATTGCTGTACCTGGGACATTGCTTTTTAATATGTTGGTTTATCTCTGATAGAGCCTGTTTTTTTAAATCACATTCTTTTTTTCCTCCTTGTCTTCCAAAAGCCATAACTTTTTCTATTTTTTAGTCTACATTGAGGGCTTGTTTTTTGTGGGACAAGATGTACTTTCTAATGGTGCCATTGATCAAAACATATAATCTACTAGGAAACCCCCAAAAAATTCTATATGCAGTGGAATGCAAAAAAAAAAAAAACATATCTGTGCTTTATTTGCAGGAGTTTAAAGGAGTTCACTGCTGGGTATAATTGACTTATCTTACTTTAAAAAAAAAAAAAATTAAAATATTCTCTATTTTTTAACTTTGTGCTGCAGCACCAGATTCTGTGACCAATAACTGAAGTGCAGTTTTTATTGGCACCATTTTGGGATATATGTAATTTTTTTTTCACTTTTTATTCCCCTTTTTTGGAAAGTGAATGACAAAAATGCAGTTTTTTGGGATTGGGAATTTTTTTCCTTTTTAAGGTAATTCCTGTCGGAATAAATGATGTTATATTTTTTAAAAGTCGATTTTAAGACGAGTATACCCGTTATGTGAAAAAAGTTTTTATTTGTAAAAAGGTAAAAGGGTGGTTTTTTTTGAAAGGTTAATATAAAGTATCTCACAAAGTAATCAGCTTTTAAAAAATTTCTGTATATTTGTATTGTTTTTTCATGGGCAACGTGAAGTAGGAAAAATTTGATACAAAGTGAAGTAGTCAGTGTACAGTTGTATAAGGTGTAAATTTGGTGTGCCCTAAAAAAAATCAAAAACCCGCACCCAATTTCTGTTGGGTATGGATTTTTAGGGGGACCATGACCAGCGGGTAGACGCTCTGGGCCCGAGACATGAGCAGCGGGGGCAAACCCTCTGGGCGGGGGACCATGAGCCCGCGGGTGCGACGCTCTGGGTTGAGACCATGAGCCAGGGGTGGTTTCTCTGGGTGAGACCATGAGCCAGTGGGGCAGTGCTCTGGGCGAGACCATGAGCCGTGGGTGCGTGCCCGGGTGAGCCCCTGAGCCAGCGGGAGCAGGCTCGGGCGAGGCCATGAGCCGGGGGCAGACACTCTGGGCGGGGCCGGGGGCAAGCAGGTGAGATGTCTGGGCGAGACCATGAGCCAGGGGTGCAAAAGCTTGGGCGAGACCATGGCCAGTGGGTGCCGAGTTGATGAGGCCCCTGAGCCAGGGGAGCAGTGCTCTGGGCGGGCCCCTGAGCAGTGGGTGCAGATGCTCTTGGCGAGACAATGAGCAGCGGGTTTTCAGACGCTCTGGGCGAAACCATGGCCGCGGGGGACAGATGTCTGGGCGAGGCCCTTGGGGCCCGTGGGCGGAGCCTTGGCGGACAATGGCAAACCTTCAACACGTTCCCCCCCCCGGGGGGCCATGACCCAGGGGTGCAAACACTCTGGGTGAGACCATGAGCCAGCGGGAGCAGACGCTCTTGGCGAGACCATGAGCCAGCGGGTACAGATGCTCTGGGCGAGACCATGAGCCAGTGGGTGCAGACGCTCTGGGCGAGGCCATGAGCCAGCGGGTACAGATGTTGTGGGCGAGAACATGAGCCAGCAGGTACAGACACTCTGGGCTAGACCATAAGCCAGTGGGTAAAAACACTCTGGGCGAGTCCATAAGCAGCAGGTACAGATGCTCTGGGCAAGACCATGAGCCAGTGGGTGCAGATGCTCTGGGTGAGACCATGAGCCAGCGGGAGCAGACGCTCTGGGCGAGGCCATGAGCCAGCGGGTGCAGAGGCTCTGGGCGAGACCAGGAGCACGCGGGGGCAGAGGCTCTGGGCGAGACCATGAGCCAGCGGGTGAAGATGCTCTGGGCGAGACCATGAGCCAGTGGATGAAGATGCTCTGGGCGAGACCATGAGCCAGCGGGTGCAGACGCTCTGAGCGAGGCCATGAGCCAGCGGGTGCAGATGCTCTGGACGAGGCCATGAGCCAGTGGGTGCAGATGCGCTTGGCGAGACAATGAGAAAGCGGGTGCAGAGGCTCTGGGCCAGACAATGAGCCAGCGGGGGCAGACGCTCTGGGCGAAGCCATGAGCCAGCGGGTACAGATGCTCTGGGCGAGACCATGAGCCAGTGGGTGCAGATGCTCTGGGCGAGACCATGAGCCAGTGGGTGCAGACGCTCTGGGCGAGACCATGACGCAAGATAGCAGGCGGGTACAAATGGGCATAAAGGCAGGTAACAGCAGAACGGAAGTATAGGAACAGCAACCTGGACATAGAGTGGTTAAACAAAGACTAGAAGCTCGTCCCAGGCAGGTAGCTGACAGGCAAGATGGCAGGATACAGCAAAAATAGGAATACCAGCATCAGATTGGCATGACAGCAGGTAACAGCAGGCTAAACAGGTAACAAACTGACAAACTAATTGTTCATTGGTAGCAGACAGGAATAATGACAGGAATAGAAAGCAGAGGTCAGGGGCTCAGGTGGACAATCATGAACTGACCAGGAACAGAGGCTGGAAGTTCATTAAATCACAGGAGGTCGTAGGTCATTGGACAGGCAATTGGGACACTGTCCCTTTAAATCCACACCGCCCTAGGGAGTGTATGCAGACCCAGACAGGAATTGGAGCATGAACAGGTGAGTAGCAGCAATAAAAAGTGACACAGCAATGGGTATTAGAACCGAGGACACAAACAGGCAGACACGTCCGTGGTTCACGGCAGCGGCTGCGGTGTGAATGAAGACAGGACAGAAGAAGGGAACCGACCATGTCCATGGTTCAGAAAGAGAGCAGCATCATGGACTGTGACTAGTGATGAGCGATTATGTTGACTATCATCATCGGGTTGATAGCCCGAAAACCGGAATTTTACCAATAAGATTTCGATAGCCGTTTAATAGTTTTAATCGCCAAATTGACCATTAAATTTCTATGGGAGAGGAAAAACACCTTCTTCTTACCCCCCAAACGGGGCGGGAAAGAAGCGGAAAATTTAAAAATTAAACAACAGCCCAAATGGTCCCGTGCTACATCTTAGGCAACAAACTTGGGTTTTTAAAAAAGCCACAGAAAAAAAATCACAGACCATTTCACTATCCCTGTCTTGCCCCCACAGCTGACCTTAAAATGCATCACCCACAAAAAAAAATTTTCCCAAAAAGGCCGTATGATTTGAACCATAAAGGGTTACTTGAACTGGACTTTGGGAAACCCCCTTTTCCCGGGAACGCAGCAAGGGCCCCCCAAAAACCCTGCATGCCCCCCAGTTTAAAAAAGTGCAAAAAAAGGGAGTTTTAAACCCACCCATTTTAGTTGAACTGGACCTTAACAATTTTGGGCCCCTTTTCCGAAAAAGTATGACCATTAAACCTGTTGACCCACAGTTTTAAAAATTCGGGGGAAAAGGGTTTTTCCCAAACCAAAATTTTTTAGTTGAATTGGACTTTGGGAACTTACCTTTTTTGAAACCACAGTAGGGCCCTTTAAAACCCTTTCCCTAAACCCCGGGATTACAAAGGCTAAAAAAAGGGAAGTCTTTAAACCCAACCTTTTTTTAGTTGAACGGGAAAATTGATTTTTAAAACTGTCCTGGACCCCCAGTATACCATTAAAACCCTGCCCCTGCCCCCAAATTAAAAAGTGCCGGAAAAGGGGAGTCTTTAAACCCACCATTTTGGGTTGAATTTGGAATTTAACTAATATCCTTTTTCCTGTACCGCAGCATGACCTTTAAAACCTGTCTGACCCACAGATTAAAAATGCGGGGAAAAGGAGTCTTTAAAAACCACCATTTTTTTTTGAACTGGACATTGACTAACCTGCCCCGGGGTCACACATGACCCCCCAAACTGGCTGCCCCCCCAAAATAAAAATTTGCCAAAAAAGGGTCTTTCAACCACCATTTTAGTTGAACGGGCATTGACTATATCTTTCCTGTACCGCAGAATGCCCTTTTTAAAACCGTCGGGCCCCACAGTTTTAAAAATTCCCGGGAATAGGAGCCCTTTTCAACCCCTTTTTTGTTTCACGGGCCCTTTGGACTAAAAACCGTCCTGGGCCCCAAAAGAGCCCCAAAAACCTGCTTTGACTCCCCCCTTTTTAAAAAGGGGCGGGGAAAAGGGGAGCCCTTTAAACCACCATTTTAGTTTCCCCTGGACATAGAAAAAACCCTTTGTCCGGGACCAAAGCATGAGCCCCAAACCTGAAAGACCCCGTTTAAAAAAGTCCCGGGGAAAAAAGGAGTCTTTCAACCCCTTTTATTTTTTTTCAGGGAACTTTGGGATTTATACCTGCCTGTACCAAAAGCAGGGACCCCAAAAAATCTGTTTGACCCACAATCACAAATTGGCATTTTGCTTTTTTTGTACATTTGACTGTCTTTTGGGAATTTTTTTTGGGTAAATTTGGACATTTTTTTAAACAGAATTTTTTTAAAGGGAAGTTTTATTTATATTTTTTAACTTTAATTATCATTTTGCTTTTTTTTAAAAGTTGATAAAAAAAACAACACCCCCCCCTTTTGCATTTTTTAAAAGGGTTTTTTTTTAACACGTGTAAAGTGTTAATTCCCCTCACCCCCCATAAGAAAAAAAAATGCCCTAACCCATCCCCCAAAAACACTTCTTAGTTGAAAAGACATTAGCCCTCCTGGCTTTGGGGAGTGATTAGCCAATCAATTCAATGGTTTCATTTTTCCACCAAATCCTTCTTGTGATTAGGGACAAAACCCCTTCTGGAGACAAATGTTTGCAAACCCCATGGGTGACTCAAACCCCAAAAATTTTAAAACCCTCAAAATTTTGCAATTTGTGTCGACCCCTGGGGCCCTTTTTGACACTATTTTAACCCACAGAAATCCCTTTTTAAAAATTCAGTTTTTTTTAGAAAATTTATAAAAGCTTTTCCTTTTCCCCCTAACGGGAGGCCAGTGCTGCCCGTCAGGAAATTTTTTAACAGGGGAGGTCCAGCTGCCAGGGCCAGACTTCCCAGTGGGTGAGGTGAGAGCCCGGGTAGCGTCTTTTATCTTTTAAACCCACGCGGGTTTTCAGCTGCCGGGGCCCGGATTTTTACGGGGGGTTTGGCAGTGAGACCCCAGGCTGGGGGTTCCCCCGTAAATCTTTTTACCCCGGAAAAAATTTCCCCCTTAAAGACGCAGAAACCGAAAACATTTCGTGCTGAACCCAGATTGGGGAAAGTGGGGGGAGACCCCACCCTTCCTCTTTTACACAGCCCCAAGACCTGGGTAGCGCGGGCCTCTCTGTATAAAGTGCGGACCAATTGAGCTTCATTTGGGAAAAATATTTGATGGTTAACGCCCCTTTTCCCAAACCGGTGCCCTTTTTTTTGGGGCTTTCTTTTTCTCATTTTACTAAAAGTGCTGGGGGAAAATTGGGCCCTCTGTTTTTTTCTCTGTCCGTCCCTCCTTACTCCATGTCCTCTGAAAAACCCTAAATCGGGGACAAGTTTTTCCCGGGCCCTCCCCCCCCCCTTGTACAATTCAGGGGAAATTTTTTTTTACTTTTTTTTGTACATGAAAGTTTTTTAAAATTTAATTCTAGAAAACTTTTTTTTAAAAATGGGATGGAATCCTACCATTCTTTGGTTTCTCTTTTTTAATTGTATTAAAGGGGTTTTGTCTCAATACAGGGATTGCTAGCTATTTTAAAAGATCTTGCAAAAAAAAAGTCATTTTGCAATATGTGTCCATTAACAGTGTCCTACCTTTTTCCGGGTTTCTGACAGTACATCACCCTTGAGCCATCTTGACAATTTGAAGAACAAATTTTCGGGTTTTAAAAACCCAAACTTTTTTTAAAAAGGGACCTGTAGCCCTAGCTCCCTTTTCACAGCAAAATCCCCCAAAAAAAATTCAAAACAGACCCAGGAGCCACTTTTGACAATTGTGAAGAAAAAATTGCCCGTTGGGAAAAAACATTTTTTTTTAAAAGGCCCTTTTTAGTATAGCTGCATGTCACAGAAAAAAATCCCCCAAAAAATTTAAAAGCCTCCCCTTGACCCACTTTTAAATTGTGAAAAAACAAATGTCTGTTAAAAAAAATTTTTTTTGAATAGGCCCCGATGTTGCTGCATTTCAAACCCAGAAAGCCCCCAAAAAAATTAAAAAAAATGACTTCTCCCCCAAAATTTTAAAAAATTGGGGGGGGAAAAAATGCCCTTAAAGGCACTTTTTCTTTTCCAAAGGACCATGTTTAATAGTTTTATCTCCAGCAACATGCCCCCCAAAAAATTTATAAATATAAATTTTTAAGCCACTATTAAAAATTGTGAGGGAAAAGGGAAAAAAATGCCCTTAGAAGCCACTTTTCTGGTTCCAAAGGACCAAAATTTATAGCTTATCTCCAGCAAAATGCCCTAAAAAATCATTGACAATGCAAAACTTCTAGAGAAAAAGTGGGGAAAATTTGGAATACGGTGTTTCATAAAACCCCTTGCTGTCTTTTACTTTTTCCCTCACAGCAAAACCAGCAAAATAAAACTTTGGGAAACCGAAAAATAAAAACTGCAGTAAGAAATGATCTTTTTAAAAAAAAAGTTTTAAAGGGGGCCCCTTTTCTTTTTGAAGGGGAAATGTGAATTAGGCCGGAAACTAATCGGTGACCTGGGAAATTTGGGGGCCCACAACATCATCAAGATCCATCCCTTTGTTTTTCATTTTGATGAAAGTCAAACGTTTCCCAATTATCTGGGGAAAAAAAGGGGAGGGTTTGTCGGGAAATTGACTCCCCCGCTGTGCTAAAGGGGTCTGCTCAGATATGACCTGGCTCGGGGCCGGGAAAACCCACCTTATGGGGGGGCGACGGGGCCGGGCCCCATTCATCCATTTTGGATCCCCAAAAAGTCTTGGGCCCGGAACACATAAAAAAAACATCAGTGTTGAGACGCAGATGGCGGTTTTTCCCACCATTTTTTTAAGCGGGTCTTTTTGGTGTTGGATGTGTCCCCCTTCATTGCTTTGCTTTGGGTGGGGGTTGGAAATAAATTTTGGGCCAGAGATAAACCCCATTAGGTTTCCCTGCCATTTTTGCCTGCTGCTACTGTTTGCCGCAAACCGGCTACTTGGAACTCAAATCCCTGCACGTCGTTTAAATGTTTTTTCCCCGGGGAACATTTGGGGGAACTTAAGCAAAAAGCAACAGGATTTTTCAGTTGTTAAATCAGAAAGGTCTCCTTTTCCCTCCCTTTTTTTCCCTCCCTTTTTTCGTGGGGGGAAGGAAAGTGCGAGTTTTTTTTTTGTACCGGGGATCCAGGGGGGTTTGGCCCACCCATAACTTTTGTTCTTTTTTAGGGCCCTTTAAATGCGGGGATCTTGTTGGGGGAAAAAGGGGAGCTTTCCAAGCACTCATGTGAGAAAATGGACCCTTTGATTTCCCAAGCCCCCGGGTCGAGGTGCATTTAAAAAACTGATCTTCCTCATCTTCCTCCTCCGCCTAAAAATTCATGCCAAACCTTTTTCCCAAGGGCGGGGGATTGGTAACTCGGGGGGTCTAGGAATGCCCCCCTCCTCCTTCGCTGCCCCCGGGCACAGCTTAAAACACACCCGATTTCCTCAGATGAGCCCCCCTAAAAGCTGAGCCCCCGCCTTGCATGGGCCCGGACCCCGAACCACTGCCAAATTTAAGTCCGATAGAATTGAAAAAAACGGGGGGGCCCCTTGGGTGGTTTCAAGGAAGGAAAAGGTTTCCATGTCCGCATCTGGGGCCGTCTCCCCCTTTCCGTCGCTGGGGGGGACCTTTTTTTTTCAATTGCCCAACGACTTTTCCAGAACTAAATCACCAAAAAGCTCATGCTGAAAAGGGCATTGCCCCGAAACTGACCTTTTTTGGTGGTTTCTTAAAAACGGGCAAGGATGGGTGCGAGCTCTTTCACCTCCTAAAATTTCCCCGGTGGCTCAACCCCCCCGGTGGCCCGGGAAACCGCTGTTTTGTCGGGCCCCATGTTTTCCCCTTCGTACTGCGAAAAGGGCTTTTTGGCGTTTGCTGCCCCAATCGCGGGAGAATGGGGAAATTTTTAAAATTCCAGCATGTTGCCAGTAAAACAATGAAGGGTTGAGGGGGGAGGCGAGCTGGGGCCTGCAACGCAGCCAGGCGGGACAAGCAGGGGTGCGAAAGGGCCCAAATGCGAACTCGGGGAACTTAACCTTCCTCAGCAGGCATTCCAGCCCGGGGGTTTAGCTTTTTAGAAAATTTTTTTAGGGAAAAAGGTTATGACATGTGGCCAGGAAAGGGATGGGGCTAAAACCCTTTCCCAAACTTAAGGGGGGCCCAGCAGATTTCCCCCTTTTTATCCCACCATCTTGCTGGCCCACAAGGCTCTTGTCCCCCCGGGCCAGGCTCGGGTTCGTTGTGGGGGGCCGTCCACAGTTTCCTGACCTGTGGGGTCGGTCTCCAAGACAGATTAATTTCAACACGGCCTTTTTTTCTCTGGGCATTTATGCCACCAGAGGGCCTTGGGGGGAAAAAGCCCGCACCATCCCTGCGGTTTTTAAAAGCGTGCGCCCCAAACCTGAGAGCCACCGTCACCCCCCAAAACATCCACCCCGCTCACCCAAGGGGCGTTTATAGAATATAAACGGCCTTGGCCCTGCTTACTAGTTTCCCTTGGGGTCGGGTTTGGGCAAAGGACTTTTCCGGACACAGATGCAGACAAAGCGCTTGAAAAATTTAGATGACAAAGTGGGGTGGCCAGGGCAGGGACGGCTTTTCTGGCAAAAAAATACCTGCTCGGCAAACTGGTATTGGGGGCAGGGGGGGCCATGACGTGGCGGAAAAACCCTTTTGTGTCCAAACCCAAGGAAAGGGAACATTTTTCCCAAAGGGCCAAAAAAATGGGAAAGCCGACATTTGGGTTTTTTCTTTTTGGGGAAAGGGTTTTGGGGGGAAAAATGTTTTTTTTCTGCTCCCAAAACCCGGAAGAAAAGGCTGGCTGCTAGACTGGCCGCCCTTTTCGGCGTGCAGGTCCGGGCAAAAATGGCGGGGGGGGGGGAGAAGGGGGGGATGAGTCTCTGGGGTGCTGGGGGTACCCCCGGGCCCACGGGGGGAAAACTGAAGCGGGGGTGAAACCCTTTATCATGACTTTGAGAGACATGGCACTGAGGGAAAGCTTGGGGTGGCGGGAAGGGGGGAGGAGGCGGAGGGCAGAGGGTGTGAAAGTGGTTGGAAGCCCGGGGGTCGGTCCCCGGCCTTTATTTGGCCCAAAATTTGCCTCCATTTCAACCATGCATTGCTGCTTTTTGGTGGTGGTTAAACCCCCTAAAAATTTTGTCCCCTACCCTTTTGCGTTTACGGCAAAGGGGCATATGGGGAAACGTTTGGGGGAATTTAGAGGCTTGGGTCAAGAAGGCCCCGGGTTGAGAGGTCCTGGACCCTTTTTAGGCGATAAGCGAGGAGCGGGGGTTTCCCCTGACCGGTTTTTGGCGGGAAACAATTCCGGGCTTTTGGCCCACCCCCCTCTCCCTTTTTTAGGGGTTTACCCCCTACTGACTCCCCCCCCATCGTTTTTCTCCTCGTCCCTGAGAAGCGCTCGCAAGGGAAATTTCTGAAAAGGGCCACGTTGGGTCCCCAAAGTCGTCTTTAAATCATAAAACGGTGACTTTTTGTCTCCCGACATTCTGTAAACCAAAGGAGCTGCGGGTACAAGCAAGGGGACTGCAAGGGGTTGCCGACCCCCCGGGATTTTTGGGGATTTTAACCCGGGTTCCTTTCCCCCCTCTGATGGGAAACATAACTGGGGGTTTAGACAGGGAAAATCATCCTCTTTGGGGCCCCTTTATCTTTTAACATTCCTTTTGGGGCCCCAACCGCATTTTTCATCAAAGGGTCCCTTAGAAAAAAGATTTTTCCACATTTGTGGGGGACCAAAAGTTGGGCATTTGGGCCTTTCCTTGGGTTTTATGTTGGGTGGGGCTGATGATGCTGATTTACGACATTTTGGTTTGGGGCCCGGAAATGGGGGGACAGGAGGTTAAGGGCTGCTGGAAAAGGGAGGTTGCATTTAACCACTGAAGAACAAAATTGCGACGTGTTCGTTATTGGGGATTCACAGGGCCCTGACCCAGCGATGACAGGCCGACGGTTCCCCCCAACCCACAAATTTCCCCTGGTTTCGGTTTTGTCGCCAGCCAAAAAATTTCCCCCCCCCCCCCGTACCTCTACCCCCCTAAGGGTTTTTCCCCCCTCTTTGCTCGTTTTCCACCCGCATTTCGCTCCATGTTCAGAAAGATAAAATTTTTAGAGGGATTGGGAAAAAGTTTTGGGAAAAACCCCCTTATTAAAAACGGGAAAAACGCAGCTATTCTCAAATCCCCCCCAAATCAAAACAAAATTTTCTGTTTTTGAAAAATTTTAAATGCAAAGGGGGCTCTATAAACAAAGCTGGCCTGTCCCAAAATTTAAAAAAACAGTATCTTAAAAAGATACGGAAAATAAAAGGGGATTTTTTGGGACCTAACAACCTTGGAGGGGACTAAAAATTGCTGGATTTAAATTTAAAAATGCAAAGGGACCCCTTATCAAAAAAGCTGGGCTGCGCCCCAAAATGAAAAAAAAAACTATCAGAAAAGTAAAAACGGATAATAAAAGTTATTTTTGGCACCTATCAATTCAAACCCGTATTTACTACAAAATTGCTGGATTAAATTTAAAATGCAAGGGGGCTCTTTTCAACAAAACTGGCCTGCAACCCAAAGGGAAAAAAAAAAAAAAAAAAAATATCGAAATGTATAAAGGATAATAAAAGGGGATTTTTGGCACCAAACAAACCGTGATGAAACAAAATTTTTCTGGATTTTAAATTTTAACTTTCAAGGTTTGGGTCTATCAACAAAGCTGGCCCGCGCCCCAAATTAAAAAAAACACGGGATCTAAATGATAAAGGATAATTTAAAAGGGATTTTTTGGGACCCATCAACCCGTGGGTTTATACAAAATTGCCCGGTTTTAAATTTAACTGCAAAAGGGGGTTCTAACAATAGCTGGGGCTGGGGAAAAGTGAAAAAAAAACGTATCTGGGAAAGTATACGGGTAATTTAAAAAGGGATTTTTGGCAAACCCATCAATTCACCTTTGGTGGCTAAAAAAAATTTCTGGGTTCAAATTTAACTGCAAAAGGGGGCCTATCAACAAAGGCTGGCCCCGCGCCAAAGTGAAAAAAACACGTATCTGAAATGTAACGGAAAAAATAAAAAGGGATTTTTGGGGCCCAAAACCTTTTTCAATTTCTTGTTGGGGACTACAAAATTGATGGGTTCCCAAAATTTTAAATGCAAGGGGCTCTATCAACAAAACTGGGCCTTTCGCCAAAGTTTAAAAAAACACGTATCTGAAAAGTTTTACGGTAATAAAAAGGGATTTTTTGGGACCTATCAACCCGTGGGGACTTTCAAAATTGGGTGGATTCAAATTTAAAATGCAAGGGGCTCTATCAACAAGTGGACTGGGGAAAAGTGGGAAAAAAACACGTTTTCTGAAATGTATACGGATAAAAAAAGGTATTTATGGCACCTATCAAAATTCCCCCTGTGGGGGATACAAAATTTGGGGGTTCAAATTTAACTGCCAAAGGGGGCCCCTTTCAAAAAACCTGACTGGGCAAAAAAATGAAAAAACCCCGTATCTAAATGTATACGGATAATAAAAGGAAAATTTTTGGGCCCTATCAACCTGTGGGGGACTACAAAATTGCTGGTTAAATTTAAATGCAAAAGGGGGCTTTTTCAACAAAGCGGGCTGGGCAAAAATGAAAAACACTTTTCTGAAAAGTATACGGGTAATTAAAAAGGGATTTTTTTGGGACCTATAAATTTTTACCTGTGGGGAAATACAAAATTGCTGGATTCAAATTTAACTGCAAGGTGGCTCTTTCAAAAAAAAAATGGCCTGCCCCAAAGTTTAAAAAAAAAAAGTAACTGGGAATTTTATACGGGGTAATAAAAGGTATTTTTGGCACTTCAACCTGTGGTGAATACAAAAATTTCGGGTTCAAATTTTAAAAGCAAAGGGGGCGTACAACAAAACTGGACTGGGGAAAAAATGAAAAAACACGATCTGAAATGAAAACGGATAATAAAAAAGGGAAATTTTTTGGGACCCCATCCCAAATTTACCTTTTGGTGACTACAAAATTTTCTGGATTCAAATTTAACTGCAAGGTGGCCCCTTTTCCCAAAAAAGCTGGCCTGCGCCAAAGTTTAAAAAAACAAAGTATCTGAAAGTTTTAAAAGGGTTTTTTAAAAGGTAATTTTTTTACCCCCATCAAAACCCGTGGTGACTACAAAAAAGCGGGGTTTTAAAAATTTAAAATGCAAGGTGGCTTATCTACAAACTGAAGTGGGCAAAAATGAAAAAAAACCGGGAATTCTGAAATGTATACGGATTTAAAAAAAGGTATTTTTGGCACCTTCAATTCACCTGTGGTGATACAAAATTTCTGGAAATTAAATTTAAAAAGCAAGGTGGCCTATCAACAAAGCTGGCCTGCGCCAAAGTGAAAAAAACACGTTTTCTGAAAAATTTTCGGATAAAAAAAAGGTAATTTTTTTGGGACCTATTTAAAAAGTGGTGACTCAAAATTTCTGGATTTTAAATTTAACTGCAAGGTGGGTCTATCAAAAGCTGGACTGGGCAAAATTTAAAAAAAAACGATCTGAAATGTAACGGATAATTTAAAAGGGGAATTTTTTGGGACCTGTCAAAACCCCGTGGTGACTACAAAATTGCCGGATTCAAATTTAAATGCAAGGTGGCTCTATCAAACCCCAAAATGGCCGCGCCCAAAGGAAAAAAACACGTAAACGGAAAAAGTATACGGGTAAAAAAAGGGGAAATTTTTTGGGACCTAAACAATTCCCCCCCTTTGGGTTTTTTGGGCTAAAAAAATTTCCCGGGTTCAAATTTAAAATGCAAGGTTTCTCTTTCAAAAAAAAACCTGGACTGGGGGAAAAGTGAAAAAAAACCCCCGTATCTGAAATGTTTTTCGAAAAATTTTAAAAGGGATTTTTGGCACCTTTTTCAACCCCGTGGTGCTACAAAATTGCTGGATTCAAATTTTTCTGCAAAAGGGGGCTCTATTAAAAAAAGCTGGCTGGGAAAAATAAAAAACACTATCGGAAAAGTATACGGATAATAAAAAGGGAATTTTTTACACCAATTTAATTCCCTGTGGTTTACTACAAAATTCTGGATTTTAAAATTTTTAAAGCAAGGTTGCCCCTATTTAACAAAGCTGGGCCCGCCCAAAGTGAAAAAAACAAAAAATCTGAAATGTTTATTCGGAAAAATTTAAAAGGGATTTTTGGCACCTATCAACCTGTGGGGCTACAAAAATTTTTGGGTTCAAATTTAACTGAAAGGGGGTCTAAACAAAAAAAGCTGGGGGTGGGCAAAAGTAAAAAAACCTATTTTGAAATGTTACGGATTTTTTTAAAGGTATTTTTGGGCCCCATCAATTTACCTGTGGGGGGGGCTACAAAATTGCTGGATTAAATTTTTAAATGCAAGGTTTGGGCCCTTTTCAACAAAGTGGCCCTGCGGGCCCAAAATGAAAAAAAAAATTTTCTGAAAAAGTTTACGAATAATAAAAGGTATTTTTTGGCCCCCTATCAACCTGTGGTGACTTTCAAAATTGCTGGATTCAATTTTTTAAAAGAAAAGGGGGCTCCCATCAACAAAGCTGGACTTGGGGAAAAAAATGTAAAAAAAACACCTATCTGAAATGTATACGATAATAAAAAATGGAGGGTTTTTTTACCTAAAAAATAAAACCTCCCTTACTAGAAAAGATCTGTATCCCCAATTTAATTTTGGCTGCCAATATTTCCAAATAATAATTTTTAAAAGAAAACTGTTAATAAAAAGGGTTTTTGCCCAAACAAGTCCCACACAAGTCTGGGGGACAATATCCAGTATTCTTTAAAAAAAACTTGTCTGTGTTCGCCCACAGGGGCCCCCCCCCCCGCTCCCTCCCGTGAATTTTCAGGGATTTGATGCCCTTTAAAATTCTCTGCCTAACTACCTAAAATTTTTGCAAATCTCGATCTTTAAATAAGTTTAAGGAAACCCGCTAAAAGTAGAGCCCCGTCTCTGTAAAAAAATAAAAAAATTTTGCTGAGCTGTTTGCAAAAGAGGGAGGCACAAACCGGGCCTTCCCTTTCCCTTTTAGATAATGACACACTCTGATTTATGAACAGGAAAAGGGGTTTTTCAAAGTAAAACGAGGTCAAAGTGATTTTTCCAGCCCAAACGCAACCATAAAACATCCCAGTCCCTGACATCCCCACACAGCTCAAACCCCGCTCTATTCTGTAAAACCGAATTTGGGTGGGCCCCCAAAATTTACAGAAAACGCCGAAAATGGCGCAATATTAAAAAGGGTTAAGCATTGAAATTTTTAAAACCCCCAAAATTAAACGGTTAACCCAAAAAAAAACCCATCAACTAAATACTGTGCCCATTTTTAAATTTGTCGAAAATTAAACGCTCAACATTAACCGGGCATATTACTTTTTATTTTCCAAAAAAGTGAATGGTTTTTAAATCACTTTTTTGTGATACGTTTAAATTTTATATACATTATGGTTTTTCCCCTTTAAACCACTATTTACCCCCTTTTGGGGGGTAAAAAGGGTTCAGGCCCTTGGGCCCCCTTTGGAAATTCCCATTTTCCCACCAGTCCCTCCTGCAGCAAAACAACCCTACAACACAATGCTGCCACCCACGTGTTTCACAGTTGGGATAGTGTTCCTAGGCTTCCAAGCTCCTCCCTTTTCCTTCCAAATGTAACAATGGTCATTATGGCCAAACAGTTCAATTTTAGTTTCATCAGAACACAGGACTCATGTCTCCAAAAATGTAGGTCTTTATTCCTGTGCATTTGCAAACATTAATCTGGATTTTATATTTCTTTAGGAGTAATGGCTTCTTCCTGGCAGAGTGGCCTTTCAGCCCATGTTGATACAGTATTCGTTTCACTATGGATAATGACACAATCTTACCAGCTTCCGCCAGCATCTTCACAAGGTCTTTTGCCTTTGTTCTTGGGTTGATATGAACATGTTGGACCAAAGCACGTTCATCTCTGAGACACAGAATCTATCTCCTTCCTGAGCGTTATGATGGCTGGACATTCCCATCTTGCTTGTATTTGCATGTAATTGTTTGTACAGATGAACAAGACACCTTCAGGTATCTGGAAATTGCACCCAAGGATGATCCAGACTTGTGCAAGTAAACATTTATCTTCATTATATCTTGGCTGATTTCTTTAGACTTACCCATGATGTTACACACAGAAGTAGTGTGTTTCTGATGTGAATTAAAATACACGCACAGGTGTCTATACATAACTCAGATGTTGCCAATAAACCTATCAGGAGCTTTCAAAGACACGACATCCTCATATGGGCTGTCCCAAACTGTTTAAAGGCATAGTAATCCTAGTGTATGTGAACTTTTGACTTTGCAGAAAGGAATAAAAATGCCTTAAAAATGTCTCTCTCATTATTCTGCCATTTGGCAAATATAAATAATTTTGGTTCCTAATTGACCTAATACGGGTAAGGTTTATTCTGATTTCATGTCAGATACTGAGAAAAACATGCGTATGTGTCTCTTTATATAGTGTAAACTTGTAAAACTCTTTATGGAAGCCCCAACCTCGGGTACTTGACTTGACCACTTGGGTGTGCAGAAGGGAATACTAGGATGGCATTCCTATTACTTACTGCCAGAAGCAAAAAGTAACTTGGTAGCTATGGAAACCTTCATTAGGTTTTTGTCTGCTATGGGTTGAGCTGAACCAGCCCTACCAAAATCTAATTGGAAACACTACTCAGGTCTTTAGCTCAAGACAGAACTCGAAACTTGGCAGAACTGAGACCACAATGGTCTGAACTTCTTCTGCCAGCGTAAAAAGGTTTCTGCAGCCTCCTTGTTATCCACAGAGGATTACCTTAATCGATATACATCCTATCAAAGTGAGGATGAATCAGAATTGTAGTTTGATTTGTCCGCTTCCTGTGAGGTTTTATCCTTTGTCTGGTGACTACCACGGGGCATGATCTTTGCCCTTGTTTTTCATGGTCTCTTTCCGTCTTCAAACCTTTTAGCTGTCATTGTCATATGATCACTAATGCATTTCTTTTATCTTTGACCTCCAAACCACTTTATGCCTTATTCTAATGGGGCTTACCCAATAATCAAAGACAAGGTTACCAAGAGTGAGTGCATGGAGTGCTTACAATTTATCATGTTAAACTGGTGCAGCTGAAAATAGGGACACATGGCGGGTGTCAGAGAAACGTGGGCATAGAATAGCAACTGTAAGGATGAAACTCCTGATATCAACATCTGTAACATTTACAGATTATTCTCATGCAATATTTACTGGATGTACAAGTCACAAAATGGTTGTACTTGGCATTCCCCATATACCAATAAAATGAGTTAAAAAAGGGAGTAATCTTGTTTTAGATCCATATAAAGCTGGTCATGCAGCGCACTATTTAGTGATCTAAAAACTAAAATTTATCAGCACATCCAAAACAATTTTAAAGAATATAATCTAGGTGCACGCTGGTGTGGCGGCAAATAATGCAAACAAAACAACAAATAATCATTATCTACAAATGCTAAGGTTATGTCTACACAGCAATGCTAAAATGCTGCTGGAAATTCGACAGCATTTTAACATCGCAGGTTTGCGCCAAAAACTGCAGTCAGTTTTCATCCGGCCCAGTACATTGAACTGTACTAGAATCTAGATTTAGAAATCTGACAGTAGAAAATCTGTGCTATGTAGACTACAGCTTGGATTTTCTATTGTGCTCTGTTGGCACTGGTTACATTTGGATTATTGCAGATTCTAAATACTGAATCTGCTTAAAAATTCGACCAGAAACCAGTGCTGTGTAGACATGGCGTAAGATACCATCAAAATGAATATATAAACTATTATAAAATGCATTTCTGCTACTTTTTGGACACATGAAAATTTGAGGTTCTTAGCGCACATTTTTGTCAAAACTTAAGATGCCCATCCACCACGACACAGTAAGGGCATGTTCACACAGCGTTTTTGGATGAGGTTTTGGACGAGGCTTTCGGAGCGTTTCCTCATCCAAATCCTCGTCCAAAACGCTTCCAAAACGCCCCCAGTTCTTTTCATTGATTCCTATGCAAAACCTCGTTGTAGTTCACACACAACGAGGTTTTTACACGCTTCTTTGGAAGCAATGAAAAAGAAGTGTCATGTCAATTCTTGAAGTGTGTTGTAGCTTCGGTTTATACGCGGTTTTGGCGTGTTCTCGCCACGGGTTTTTGTCTTGACTATTCATTTGTATGGGTGAAAACCTGATCCAAAACCTGATCGAAAACCTGATCAAAGCCTCGTCAAAAACCTCATCTGAAGAAGCGTGTTTTAGGCGAGGTCTTGATGTGGTTTGGACGAGGTTTTGGGTGAAGAAACGCTCCGAAAACCTCGTCCAAAAACGCCGTGTGAACATGCCCTTACTGCAGTTGATCAAGAATGTATGCTGTAGAATATAATCAGCACTGGGGAGTATTTTGATGGTATTTTATTCAAGTAGCAGGCATATACCACACCCTTTGTATCATCTTATCTATATGCAATTATAATACTTGCAACCACAGTAGGCATGTGAGTGGTTGTTTTATCAGTATTTTTGCATTTGTGCAGTCTCCCCTTGTGTAATATTATGACTTTTCTGCATACTGGTGTGAACTGGTACTTATCCAATGTACAGTTTTCATTATTCAGTTGCTAGTGAATGGCTGTGTGAGCAACTGCTCATTAGTTATCTGCACCTGTCATCTCTCTCCCAGGTAGCTATACCTTATATTGCCTTCTACTGGGTTTAGTCTATAGTGGACTACATGTAACTGTATAAGTGGCCCCCTTTGTATCGCCTTATCTATATGCAATTATAATATTAGCAACCACCCCCTCATACATAGAAGATGTGTGAGTGGTTTTTTATCTGTATTTTTGCATTTGTGCAGTCTCCCCTTGTATGATATTGCGGATTTTTCTGAATACTGGAGTGAATTGGTACTTATCCAATGTGTAAGTTTTTATTATTCAGTTTCTAGGGGAGGGGTGTGTGAGCTACTGCTCATTAGTTATATGCACCTGTTATATCTCTGATAAGTAGCATTGGGGCTTATATTGACTCCTACTGGGTTTAGTCTATTATCCAACCATTGAGCTGTAAATATGGCCTTGTGTTGTGTTTAAGAGGCATATGACTTGCAAACTCTGAGAAACACTAATCTTGGAGACTTGTATGCGGATAGTAGTGTCACTGTCCAGGAGAAAAGCCAAAGGGTACCTACTCTCCAGACCAGTTGGGTTCCCAAGGACTCAGACCAACACCAATAATAATGGTGTGACATATCCAAGCAACACAGCGCAGCGTTCTATGACAGCAAAAACTTAGAAACTTCAAGCTGTAGGTGAGATCTACTCTGACCAGAACGTTGTGGCCTATCCAAGCATTATGTCCACACACTCTATGATAGGAATACCTCTTTAAGCTGCTCATCGACATAGAATATTGTCAAGAACTACCAACAGTCTCAAGATTGTATATCTGACCTTGTCTCATAGAACACAAATTAATTGACAGGTTTTTCTTTCCGTCTGTTTTCTCAGAGATGAGCACTGTCCAATACATATGACGAGTTTTATCTCTGCTGGTACCCAAGAATTTAAAGCTTCAAAGTCAATACCTCTTGATGTGGGAAACCAGTGCTGTGGATAATTTCAAATTATCTACATGTATTTCTCAAATTTAAGAGGTTGTTCAGCAGAAGAAAATTAATCTGAAATGGGCTCAGTGTGGGGAAAAAAAGTTATACTTACCTCCCAGTCCCCCACTGCTACACCTCTGGAGTCAGGGCTTTTAATTCATTGGGCACACTAGGTATGGACCTAACCTGTGATACATGGATGTAACACATCTACCAGAGCAAGGGCAAATATTTTCATCAGCTCTCTGCGGTCACCAGTAAAAGAGGGGGTCCTAAGAGAAGGAATCCGCTCTTTGACATTCATATGACCTTTAAGAGTTTGTAATACTTTGTAGCAAAAAAATTTAAATATTTTTTTTAACATAATATACAAAATGTTATCAATTCTGTGCTGATAAGCAGTTTAGGGGCAGGTAGCAGTGTACATCACATAGTGCTTAATATACATTGTATCTTGAAGTGTGAGCTTGAGTAAAACACTGATCGCTCTGATTGTGCAGTGTTCATGCACTCACTGATATAATTATACTGCAAAAACAGCAGCAATTCATCTATTTTTATCTATGAAGCTTATAAGTGATCAATGTGTCTATTCATAAGTACAATTTCTGTATACAATGCATGTAAGACATTCATTGAGCAGCTTTTTGTTAGTTTCCTTCCTTGTTTTGCATCGGCTATTGTAGTTGCTCTGAGCACCCCTGGGGTAAGCTGGGTGTTTTTTGGGAAAATCATACAATGTCTTGCTTGTGGAAATAAAAGAGACCTTAAAAAAAGGGTCACTCTTTTATTGAAAAAAAAGAAAATATTTACTATTTAAGAGAGATCATGGGGTTAAGGGTCAGTGCCCAGGGAATACAGAGTCAATGGCTGAATGGGCTAGAGCTTAAAATTATATTGACTTCAGGGCACCTGCCACAAAACTGTACCCTTAGTTTAAACACTGAAACTCTTCGACTCTTTGGAATAAATGTATTATTTTACTGATTCATGTATTATATTCTGGTCCCATTTTACTTTTTTTTAAATTTTATTTCAACATGATCCATTGTTTCAAATTAATGTTATTCTACTGTGTACATTAAAATTTATAGTACTATAACACTGGTGTTTCTTATCTCTTTTAGTTCTGTGCCAACACATACAGTTGAAACCTGAAGTTTGGATACACTATATAAAAAGACACGTGCATGTTTTTCTCACTATCTGACATGAAATCAGAATAAACCTTCCCTGTTTTAGGTCAATTAGAAGCCAAAATTATTTATATTTGACATATGCCAGAAAAATGAGATAGAGAGAGAGAGTTTTTAAGACATTTTTATTACTTTCTGCAAAATCAAAAGTTTACATACACTACGACTATGCCTTTAAATAATTTGGGACAGCCCATATGATGATGCCATGTCTTTGAAAGCTTCTGATTGGTTTATAGGCAATATCTGAGTTAATTAGAGACACACCTGTGGATGTTTTGTTTTTTAGTGCACACCAGAAACACACTACTTCTGTGTGTAACATCATGGGAAAGTCTAAAGAAATCATCCAAGATATCAGAAAGAGAATTGTGTACTTGCACAAGTCTTGAACATCCTTGGGTGCAATTTCCAGATACCTGAAGGTGCCTCTTTCATCTGTTAAAACAATTATACACCAGTGCAAACAAGATGGGAATGTCCAGCCATCATAACACTCAGGAAGGAGACGAGTCCTGTGTCTCAGAGATGAACATGTTTTGGTCCGACATGTGCATATCAACCCAAGAACAAAAGCAAAATACCTTATGAAGATGCTGGCGGAAGCTGCTAAGATTGCGTCATTATCTACAGTGAAACCAGTACTTTATCAATATGGGCTGAATAGCCACTCTGTCAAGAAGCCATTACTTCAAAAGAAACATATAAAAGCCAGATTAATGTTTGCAAATACATACAGGAACAAAGACCTACATTTTTGGAGACATTTCCTGTGGTCTGATGAAACATGTGTGCGCATACAGCTGCACACCCACCTGAGCAGGAGTCTCAGGATTGAGAATGTACGTACCTCAGAACGTTACCTGCTATGTCTAAGGACTGACCAATTGATACTCCTTGCCTGGAGATCTAAAACCGCAAGTGCAATCTAATTTATATGTTTATACACTGTTTATGTGTGGTATGGCTTTATAAATTGCCTAAATAAATATTTGCAGAAGATAGCATTATCTCTAATTGTGGAGTGTCTGCTGCTATTGTTTGGACATATGTTGGGTGAGTAGAAGGCACCCAGTATACACTCCTATGCATGCGGTATCGGATAGAAGTCTGTGTCTATATATATTTTGGAAACAGCAGGTCTGACACTACCTTGTTCTGTCCTCAGCCAGGGGGGCAAAAACTATGTGACAGGTTCTCCTTAAAGAGAACCAAGTCAATGTTTTGGAGTGGCCATCACAAAGCCCTGATCTCAATCCTATTGAAACTTTATGGGCAAAGCTGAAAAGGCAGGTGCGAGCAAAGCGACCTACAAACATGACTCAGTTACACCAGTTCTGTCAGGAGGAATGGGCCAAAATTCCTACCAACTATTGTGAGAAGCCTATGGAAGGATATCCAAAACATCTCCCCCCAAAATTTCATACAGTTTAAGGGCAATGCTACCAAAAAACTAATAAAAATGTATGGAAACTTTTGACTTTGCAGAAAATAATAAAAATGCCTTAAAATTCTCTCTCTCATTATTCTGGCATTTGGCAAATATAAATAATTTTGGTTCCTAATTGACCTAAAACGGTGAAGGTTTATTCCAATTTTATGTCAGATACTGAGAAAAAACATGTATGTGTCTTTTTATATTCTGTATGTAAACTTCAGGTTTCAACTGAGTCTGCAATGATTGGATAAATAACAATTGCCATGCATAATATTAAAATGGCGCAAGCATGTGATCATACCCATAAGGCTCTGTTAACAATAGTGTCATTGGGTTGTGCTATTTACAATGGCAAGAATAGTTTTGTCTGTAGCACTGTCCATACTGTTAAAAATACTGGAACCCAAAGTAAATGCAATTTTTAAAAAAATAGTTCCAAAACAGTTGTCACAAAATCTATGAATCTGCTTACACAGTCTAAAAAAGAAATGTTGCAAATCTAAAGGGTTTGTAACAAACTTACAGAACATAAACTATAGAAATATAACCATAAACTAATAAAAATAGTAGTAAAAATATAGTAAGTAACATGTTGTATGCAGAATAGAATGTGGAGCATTGTACCAGGTTGCCTACATACACTTTAGTACAACATGGCATGAATGGGTATAAGTAAACACACATAGTTAAATTGGCACATGCAAAAAGACTTCTTTCTAGCATAAAGAATAGAGGACATTTCCCTTTAAACACCTACTTTCCAGTTGCAGAAAGCATCAGAAGGGAAAGCTTATTTCATTAAGGTTGTAAACAACATTCACTTTGAAGAATATTTATCTTTCCAACTAAATTAAATGTTCCAGCTATTCAGAAGCTCAATTCTGTTTCTCTGAACCCTCCAAAAAGGAGCCGATGCGTCAGTGCACAGCATTAAAGTGCTTTCTCTCTGAAGTATTTTGGCTTAGTGACCCATTCTAAGTCCCCACTATCATCTGGTAGTGTGGGACCCTCAATGGCCTCATTTCATGTGACTTACAATAGATTTCAGCTATGTTGAAAAACTTACAAAAAAAAAAAGTTTGCAGGGCAGACTGAATCCCTCTTTTTAAAGGAGAGAATAAACTGGAACTGCTGTGTCTGGGTTGAGATAATCTGATTAGGACAACCTCATCAACCAGCCAAAGAAAGGGAAGAAAAAAGCCATGAATTGGTCAAAAAGGGACCTTTTCACTAATGAAGTCAGTCGAGTCGGACACAAAACATATTGTTGTAAGGCTTGCTTGCCTACAGATGGCAAAATGACAATTCTTTTGAGAGGCGAATCAAATATAATTGATGCATTTTTTTGTAATTCTTTTGCAGGTATGGGAAGAGATACTTAATGGGATTATGGGGGTAGTGGAATGAAAGAGGGGAGCCATGACGCAGCACAAATACAGACAATGTTTATCCATAAGAAGTCTGTTCTCTGAATAGGGAACTAAAAAGATCAAAAACGTAATAATGTAAATAGGGATTCTTGTCTTAACACACATGTACATTGATAAATGAGTGGAGGATGTTGTCTTTGTATAGGACAACCCTGCCCTTCATAAAGTAATGCATGTTACTTAAAATAGGAGAATTGGAAAGATAAAAGCGGAAATAAAAGTATATATGATCAAATGCACAAGAGGTTAAAGGGGTGTTTCCATCTCATTTATGGTATATTGATCAGATACGTCATAAATGTTTGATAGGTGCAGGTCCCACCTCTAGGACCCTCCTCTATCTCAACAAAGACCTGGAAACAGAGAAGTGACTGCGCTGAAGCGATTACTCTCCATTCATTTCAATGGGCGGTCCAAGTAAACTCGAGCAGTATAGATAAACCATGAGATAGGACAAACCTTTTAAAGTGTTACTGACCACTTATTTATATGTCTGAAAGAAAGCTGGGTGATACATTTAGAAATCTAAGAAAACTGGTTGACAACCTTTATGGGATCAGTAAGGCCATCCCATATACACATTAGATAAGTGTCTATCCGGCCCAGCTCAGCTGTGCATGTATTTTTATTTTATTAGAGAAAGGTGGGATAAGCCATAGCCAGGAACCTTTGGCAGCAGCTTATCTCCAAGACAAACAAAGGATAGGACATATTGAAATCCAATATTTCCAATTCTTTTACCCACTGATGTCTACTAGGGGACTATCAAGCTGCCTTTCCTTACATAAAATCATCCTTCAGTCCTGTTAAAGTATAAGAGGTCAAAAAACTTTACTTTAAGGGGTTATCTCACCATATTGTTTCACAGAGCCATAGCCAGCATTAAAGTCACACTTCCTGGTTAGACTTTAGGTGGTTCTATAGCAATGACTAGACTAGACAAGACTACTACACATCTAGCCTACATTGTCCTTAGTAAACCAAGATATAAGCCATTATTTAGACTTTGTTGGAGTCTGTGTCTGAAATTCTCCCAAACAATACAAGGACACAAGCTTCATGGAAGAACTTTGTATTATTTAGAAATTGCTAAACTTTTAACCCTGAATTATAGAACTTTAGAATTTATAAATTTCCATATCACTGGCATATCAGTTCTGCTATTCCTGGATGATCCAGACACAGTGACATGAGTACTGGGAGTCTTTAAATTGTAGTACACAAGGCTACAGAGCCCTAAACATTAAAACTTGTCATTTACTTAGATAAACAAAGCTTTTGTGCTAGAGATAAGACTCTGCAGGGCGTGACTCACCATGGTCCAACTGACTGACTCACTGACAGCTTAGATCATTCAGATAAAATACAAGAGCAAGGAGACTTGGGAGAGGTAGTCAGAAACCAGAGAAACTTGTGTACATAATATTTTCATTATCCCCTGAACAAAGCAAAATCAAAACAACAATGTATTTGATAATAGTATTCATCTACCTATTCCTAAATGTTAAAAGCTAATCATTGTGGTGAGAAAACCCCTTTTATTGTAACTCTATTGGTTATCACTTAGCTGAAAGGAGTTGTCCACTTTTTAAGAAAAATTACCCTGTTTCCTCGAAAATAATGCCAACCATGAGCATAATAATCCTCAGCATAATTTTTGAAATTAGGATTTTCGAATTATCCTTAAAAAATAAGCCCTTTTCCAAAAATAAGCCATAGTCACAGTTCATTGAAAAAAATGTGCAGGAAGCTATAAATGTAAAAAAAAAGGAAATAGAATACAGCAGGACAGATACAGTAGATCCTTCAACAAGGAAAGCAGACACCCCTAAATGAATCGCACCCCCAAAAGAAAACAGACACCCTCAAAATAATTGTGCCCAAAAGGGGTTAACTTTTCTTTTCATGACAATTCCGGTCTAGTCGTGCTTCCATTGCGGCATCACTTTTGGTGAAACATCCAATATACCATCCGACATTATCTCCAGTTACCATAACATAGGGATTTCTTATGTGACTTTCAGCAATCCATCTGACATTTCCAGTTACCATAACAAAGAGGTTACCTATGTTACATTGAAATAACATCAGACTGGACGGCGGGCCTCACACCAGAAGTGATGCTGTTACGGGAGCACTGTAGAATGGTAAGTTAAAACCTAAAAACCCTGTAAAAACCCGTAACCTAGAGTCAGTTTTAGAGTTATGGTTAGCGTTACTGTTAAATGGGTTGTCTCACTACATTAATTCATCCTGTTTTCTTGCTTTCACTTTGAATTCAGGGGCGTGTTTACTGGCTTCCTCTAGGCTGCAGAAGAAGCCAGGTCTGTAGCTATAGCAACTAGTGCTGGCAGCCTATCAGGATAGATCTAACAAGTCTGTAGCTATAGCAACCTGAGGAGCTGATGCAGCCCATACAAGAGGGGATATCTAGGAATAGGTAGGACACTGGTAATGGACATATATTGCAAAGTGACTTGTTTTTGCAAGATATTTAACATAAAAGCAATCCTTGTAGTGAGAAAACCCCTTTAAGGTTTAACAAACAGTTCAGACTCATGACGTCCTAAATCCAAATTTTTCACAAGATCTGTTAAATAAGTGTGGAACTGAATCGGAACCTATTCCAGCAACACTAATTATTTGCAATATTGCTATGGTATCTTATATAAGGAGTTTCCAATTTAAATACAAGTTAAGTTCTATCAGCCATTAAATTGTAAAAATGTCAAAATAAAAAAAAATTAAAAATCAGTTTACTCATTTTAGTTATTATTCTCCAACCCTGCATGCTGCTCCACAATGTTTTCTGTTTAAATATGTGCACAAATGTGTTCTCTGTATTAATGATGTCATGTGGCTGCAGTGATGTCACTTTAAACAGAATGTGAATATGGCAGGTCATGATTGGTCGTCTAGTTCATGTGATGTTTAGCCAATATGATCAACTTGTCATCACGTATCATAGTAAACAGACAGTGCTTTGGAGCTGTTGTATATAAATTGATAACAATGGAGGTGAGTATATTGATAAGTGTTTTCTTTAAACATTTCTGGCCATAGAACAGAACTTTGCTTTTTCTGGAGAACCCCTTTAAGACATTGATCACCAATATTGGAGACCTCCAACCGCTGGGAACAATCAAGCTCATAGAATTGAAATCATTGTTTAAACCCTTTTCAGACAGATGACAAAAGTGAAAAAAACATATGTTAGAAAAATGGCTATTGCTTATTGTTCTCCTAAGAGAGAGACTTACAAAACATTAGAAGCTGCAAATCGCGTTGCTTCCATATTGTCCTATGGTTGATTTGCTTTGTTTCTTCAGCAGCAAATCTTGGTAAAAAACAACCAGAATTTTCACAATAAAACCACCAATTGATGTTGAACAAAGAGAAATTTTAAAAATCAAAATTTTCTCCTGTGTATCTTGTGATACTCCAGAAGCTTTTAGAAAACATTTAACCCACATACAAAAGCCTTCTGGAAACCCAACAAGCAAAATGATCTCTGTTCAAATTGTATGTGGTCACTAAAGCTGTGGATAACATGTTAACATCTCAAGGAAATGTCAAAAATCTGGATGTATCTCAAAAATATCTGGCCAAATATTTACAGATTTTGATGAAGGACACTTACAGTATGAGAGCTATAAAGTAGTAATGTGATCCACTGTACCTTCACAGCAAGATTTGAGCTACCATTAAGGCATGGTAGGCAACTTCCTAGGGCACAAACCATAGGATAGCAAATACATCCAGCTGCCGTTTGGAAAATTGTTCACTCATAATTCCAACAAAGATATCAATGCTAAGGTTCTCTGTGCTAAACTTCAAGCAGTAGCTAGAAGACTTTCTTGATTGGTTTTAAAATGTTTTTAACCATGTTCACTGTACAATTTTATTAGCTGTCATCAAGGACTCATTTCCGTCTGAAACGTGTAAGCGTGACACATGTACCGTAATTTTCGCACTATAAGGCGCACCGGATTATAAGGCGCATTATCAATGAGCGCCTGCTATGTCATCTAGGTTCATATATAAGGCGCACTGGATTATAAGGCGCGGGGCTCCTGCGCACAGAGCTGTACGTATCACCGCACGCAGTGACGCTCCTGACTACGGTGGCCGTATAGGCCATGCTCCATATTTCCGTGCCGCAATACGGTCGGATTTACCACGGTCCTGCCACTTATTGTGCCGTATTTCACGTTGGAATCACCCCATGTAAAGAATGGGGATTGTAATTCCGTGGCGAAATACGTGCCACACTTAGTGACACTTATTTGCAACTGATTTGTAACTGATTTCGAAATGTATTTACGATCGGAAATCAGTTACAAATCAGTTGCAAATAAGTGTCACTAAACTGTAAATACGTTCTGAACAAAGCCTAAAAGCCTAAGTGAAGAAATGATTCATATATAAGGCGCGTCGGACTATAAGGCGCACTTTCGATTTCTGAGAAAATCATAGGCTTTTATGTGCGCCTTATAGTCCAAAAAATACGATATATTTCTACCTTCTGTTTAATGATGTTTAAATAAAGTAACTTGAATAATCTCGCTGGACATTTCCTGAGTGGAAAATTAAAACTTAAATTTACAGAAAAAACACAGAAAAAATGGAACTTTACTCAAAAAACACAGAAACATAGTTTAGTCCCATAGTGTAGGGACTTGCAAGAATTGAGGAGCCTTGAAAGGGCTTGCAGGCTTGCATATAGTGGCCACTGTATGAACTAATACCTCATATTTGAAATTTTTTACAGTATGTCAATTTTTTTGCCCAAAAATACTGGGGAGCAGAGGGTGTCTGTATTTTGTGTTGGACACCCAAAGAGTGCTGGGCAGCCCACCCAATCAAATAGTAGTGGTGTAATAGGCTGTAAGAAGGCATGGTGCACCACACGTATCTGCATTACTGGCACTCTTTTGTATCGCCTTATCTATATGCAATTATAACATCAGCAACCACCCCCTCATATATTGAAGGTGTGTGAGTGGTTGTCTTAACGGTATTTTTGCATTTGCGCAATCTCCCCATGTATTATACTGTGGTTTTCTGCATACTGTGTGAACAGGTATCAATTTAATGTGCAGTCTAATTGTTCCACTAGTGGTGGGGTATGTGAGCTACTGCTCAGCAATCAGCTGCACCTGTTTATCTTTCCCAAGTAGCATAGGGGCCAGGGTTGCCTCTTTACTGGGTTCAGTTTCAGTCCAGCCTTTGAGCTGTGAGTATGACCTTGTTTCTGTGAAAATTAAAACTTCACCAAATCGCTTAAACCACTGGTACCATGTGCGTGGTTGAATTACATTGCGATTCTGAGCGTGAGCCCTGCATTTTCTTATTGTTGGTAGCCCTCCAGAATATACAGTATGCCACCACAAGAAGTACTTCTCTTTATAGTAAAAGGATAATTGGTCAATTGTGTACTTAGGGCAACAAGTATGAAACTTGTCACTGACACATCAGTTCTACAGCACTTTAGATGAGTGTAGAATGCGACAGTATGTATGAAAGTGTTGTACTGCCAATCATAAATGTGACTTAACTTAACAGAATTCCTGACAGGCAGCTGGCGCCATGCTAAACAAACTCTGACCGCCAAAAGGCAAAAAAATACCAACTTTTTTCCCAAATAACACAGATGGAAACTAACTTATGTTAATTATAAAACTATATAAAATTAAATAACCTAAAATTAATAAAAAAAATATATACTAAAAATGAATATAAAATTGCATAATATAAATTAATATAAAATGATATAATATAAAATGAACATAAATTAAATAAATTAAATTAACTAAACCAATACAGCATCTACCATAAATCCTGTTGTCAGTCGAGTATCCACGAAGTTAGCGTAGAATTATCAGTGATTACAAACATATCACAGCAAGCTATAAATAAAATAAATGCCGTTAAAATAGCATGTCCGCGAATATAAACTATGGTAGTGATTGCTTGGTGCACCTGAAGTCCCAACGAGACCCCTGGTGTGCCGGCTATTGCATGTAAAATAAAGGCTGACCCTCTGACCTACATTTTGATGAAGCAAAATTAATTTACAATATAATAGAAAAAAAAAAGGATTTTGTAAGATTTTAATTAGAAAAAATATATATACAATAACCTGCATAAAATTTTATTATTAACATAATATTTGATTAGAAAATCAACTCAATGAAATGCACTAGATTCTATAGAGAAGAGAAGTAACAGTTAGAATACAAATGTAACAGTTCAACTATAATTGACAGTAAGGCTATGTCTACACAGCACAAGCTTTCTGTCAGATTTTTGGCGGTTTTAGTATTTTAAAAAAGCTGAAAATCTGACGGTACACTGTGCTGCATAGACAGCTATGAAAAACCTGTTCTGTAGTCTATACAGCACAGATTTTTTTTAACATTGGGTTTAAAATCTGGCGGAATATGCAGCATGCTGTATATTCTGCTGGATTCTGCTCGGATTTGCGTTGGCCCGGTATAATGAATGTACGGGTCCCACGGCAAATCCGAAAACTGACCGCGGTTTTTCAACGGTATTTTGTCATATGCTGGGTAGACCTAGCCTAACACTCTAACCACAAGATTAAGATTGGCACAGGGAGAGAATTGTAACATAGTTGAAAGAGAAACATTTAAAAGTATGATTGACGTTTATGATCTTCTGTTCTTCTCTATAAGGATGAAAGCAGTTCGTTGAGATGAATTTCTAATGAAAAATTGTGTTAATAATAAAATTTTGTTCTGATTTTTACATTTTTCCTTTTTTTATAAAAATCTAACAAAATGCTTTTTTTTTTAAAAAAAAACTATTGTATTTGTATATTAATTTTCATTCATCAAAATGTAGATCAGTGGGTCAGCTTTAATTCTACAAATGGCAATAGCCGGCACACAACAGGTCTTGCTGAGACTTGTGTTTCGCCATGCAAGATCACTACCATAGTTTCTATTCACTGACATGCTATTCTAATGGATTTTACTTTATTTCTAGCCTGCTGTGGTATGCATGTAATCCCTGGTAATACTATAATAAATCTGTAAATACCTGGGATTTATGGTAGATGCTGTATTGACCAACAGGAAAGACAAATTCTGAACCTCAGAACTAATGCTGGATATAAACAATAAATCTACCAAAGGAAAATATTCCAATCTAAAACCTTGCCTTTATTAAATACCACTAAAAACTATGCACCAAAAAACGGGGGGGAAGGGGGATGAAAAAACTATAACCTAACTGTCTATGGAAAAGAAACACACACAAGGATAAAGTAGGAAAAAATATATCTCACCCTAGGCTGACTGTATGCCCTATATGCCCTATATGACGCCCAAAGCCCTCTCGGTCGGCAATAGGAGATCATTTTCTCTGGAATGGCACACTAGCCGCTGACCTCATGGATATTTTTTCTCCCACTGAGGAACTCTGTTAATACAGAGGGAAACATTTCTGAGTAAAGAGTGAGTAAGGTTGTAACATACTGCTGTTTTTCTATTTATTCAGCGCTTATTATATGAAGTATGTTTTGGCTTTTTTTCAACGTTTTACTCCATTTTGTGATAAATAGGAGGGTTTGAATACATTATCCTTCCCTACTGTTCCTTAAATTTGTTTGGAACAATTTTGTTTATATTTGTCTTTGTGGAGTTGTTTGACCTTTTGTTGAAATCTTGGCACTTAGGGATAATTAGTTGAGGAGTATATACCCTTGGGACCATCCTTCTTAAGGACGATCCCAAGGACGATCTTAAGGACGACTATCACGCTTTGGGCGTCATATAGGGCATACAGTCAGCCTAGGGTGAGATATATTTTTTCCTACTTTATCCTTGTGTGTGTTTCTTTTCCATAGACAGTTAGGTTATAGTTTTTTCATCCCCTTCCACCGCCCCCTCCCCCCGTTTTTTGATGCATAGTTTTTAGTGGTATTTAATAAAGGTTAGGTTTTAGATTGGAATATTTTCCTTTGGTAGATGCTGTATTGGTTTAATTAATTTATACTATTTCATTTAATATTAATGTTATATTATATACTTAATTTTATATTGTATAAATTTAGATTAATTTTAGATTATTTCATTGTTTATATTTTTATAATTAGCATAGGTTAGTTTTTATTACTTTAGTGGTATTATCAGGGAAATAATCAATGTTTTTTGCCCTAATGGCAATTACAGTTCATATAGGACACCTTTGCTCTCAGCCACACCACTTTTGTCTTGGTCTGGCTTGTAACAACATTTCTGTGCTAAAGTTTGGTGTGATACATTCAGAAACGTGTTTAATCGTACGAATCTGGCATCACATGCCACGGCATAATTGGTGCATTTAAAAGTGTTGTGTCTGGTACAAAATGAACCAACTGTTTCTACATCTATTAGAATAGGACTACAACAGTTTTTTGGGATAAAAGCATGCCAGAAAGCTGACGCAACCCTGCTCATACGTTTTGCCCTTAATCTTTTTTATTGCTCCAAGCATATTTTTAATACTTCCAGTATCAATAGCAAATGGTGAACGTAGGTTTTCTAAGTTGTATTGAGTTGATGTCACAAAACAAACTCATAGACTAGGCAACAATTTTATTTGTATATGGACAAACTTCAACACTGCATTTGCGGGAACTTGCAGAAAATTTTGCAATGAAGAAGGAAAGATAAATTAAATTTTGAGAGTTTATGGTTTATGTGTAACTCTTTTGTGAAATTGTTAACAAATATATTAAAGGGGCTGTCCACTTGCGTAAAATTAGGCTGAAATGGGGCCAGGGTGGTCAAAAAAGAAAAAATTGATACCTATCTGTCCACTGCCTCTCAGGAGGGTCCCTATGATCCACTCTTCTTAACTTTCGGGTTCTTGCAGGAGATGTTCATTCTCCAATGTAAGTGGTTATGGTGCCAGCCTCTCCAGTGTGTCGGGACAAGAACCCAGAAGTGTAGAGAAGCAGATCCCAGGGCACAATGAAGCAGCAGTAGCAGAGGGAAACTGGTAGGTAGGTATCAATTTTTTTCTTTTTAAGCTTGATTTACAAGAGGACAACCATTTAATTGAAGTAATTGTTGTCTTTCTATCATTTCAATCTAAGAACGGTAATTTATTAGTGAAAGAAGGGATGTCCTAATAAGCTTAGCCAAGGGCACCAAACAACCTGGCACCAGCACTGCTTCAAATAAACTATAAGATGTGAGACTCTTGCTTTCTTCTACTAAAAATATACTTAAGGCATCATGCACATGGCTGTAATATGGGTTTTTGTTGAAATAATTAATAATACTGTGAGTGTCCACATTTATGTGTACATTCAATTTTATATGGAAGAACGCCATTTTTTTTAAATAGATGCAGAAACAGTGTTTTAAGGTGACATTATCCTGGCACCATATAGAGACACTCACTGTGGGGTTGTGAATAAAACACTACTAAGAGTTATAAACCCTTATTCAGACATATGTAAAGATTCCCATGCATAAAAGAAAACTGCCCAACACAAGTGAAATCCAGTGGTTTATTTTGGCCACAACTTCAAAACTTCTTTTTTATAAGATGTTAGAAAACATAAATGTCTCAAATTCATTGACTATAGATTCTTACTTATACATTGTTATGTTGCTATAATATTATTCTGTCATACTACTATTCACTTTTTGATATTTTTTTTTTTTTTGGTTTTTTTGGAAATGTGTAGCCTTTTTAAAGTTGCCAGTAAATTTACTGAGAATTGTTACCCAATTTTAAATTGTTTTTAATCTGTGATAATACGAAGGAACAACACAAGATATGTCAACATGTTTCCACCTTCTTGGTCCGTATTTCTCTGTTGTCCTAGTGATTCGTACTTGTGTTTTTTCTTCAGCTAGAGACCTTACCACTCAACAAACATAATTAGTGCTGCTCCAGAATACCCGTAAGGAGATTTTCTCCCCAATGCCTGCTAATGCAGACGTAATTGACTCTATTTTCTGCTATATGCACATAGATTGGAGTAAGTCTGGTCTATTATCCATCAACAAATTAACAGAATCCAGTCAAAGGGACCTCTTCTGCCATGATGAGCCTCAGAGAATGGGGCACTGGGCTGTATTAAATCTTGACACAACACTGCCTCAATTGCTTTCTTTTTATGTCTGCCGCCCCTTTCAAGATGTTTGGGGTTTGTGTTAAGTCTGCGAGTATGCGGAGCAGCACATTATTGATACTTAGGGAGAAGGACATCTGTCTTGGACAGAATTTATTCCAGCTTCAAAGGCGACGGAAAGAAAACTGACAAAAAGGCCAGCTTGCTAAGGAGCTCACTTTGTAATTATTTTAGATCTGGTCTTTACAAGTAACCACTGAAGCAGGGGAGGGCAAATAAGCTGGTGCGATGCAATTTTTTGTTGCAGCAAAGGTAGCACAAAAAGGGAATTTGGAAAACACGCATCAGAGTTATAAAAAAGCAACTTGGTAAGAGACATAATGACCTCTTATAAGAATTAGGCCACAGGGTGAACAGGGCTGTCAGGGTGGCAATTATAGGCCCTAGTGTTATATAAACAATAAGGAAGTCAGGGGTCATGATGAAATATGATGTATGATGACATATACTGGTATACACACAATTACGTTATTACAAAAGCCAGTTTTTTTCCATATCTCATAAAATATACATACATAAATATATGTGTTTTCATATTGTGTGATGTCATACTGTGTGATGTCATATTGTGTGATCACAGAAAAAAGGTCAGCAGCACCTTCCCTATATTATAATCATTATTATTATGTATTTTAAAGCGCCATTAGTTCCAGGGTGCTGTACATGCAAGGGGGACTTACATACATAAGATAGGTCCAAATACAGCACAATGACAACAATAAATGACTAACAACAGGTACAGAGGGAAAGAGAACACTGCCGTGAAGCCTTACATTATAAAAGGAAGGTGGAAAGAAACAGAAGGTGAGGGACAGACATGTTTGTAGGTACCACAGTGGCAGCGGGGTTATTGTAGGTTATAGGCAATCCTGAAGAGATGTTGCTTTTGAGGCTAATGAAAGTAGAGGAGAGTCTGATGTGTTGGGGCAGTGAGTTCCAGAGAATGGGGGAAGCATGAGAGAAGTCTTGGAGACAGTTGTGTGAGTAGTTGACACGGGGAGAACAGAGAAGAAGGTCCTGCAAAGTGCGTAGATTGCGTGAGGGGAAGTATCTAGAGATTAAGGCAGATATGTATGGAGGGGAGAGGTTATGGAGAGCCTTGTAGGTCATGTTTAGTAACTTGAACTAGATTCACTGGGTAATGGATGGCCAGTGTAAGGATTGGCAGAGGGGAGAGGCAGAGGAGTAACAAGGAGAGAGGTTGATCAGATGGGCAGCAGAGTTGAGGATGGTTTGGAGGGGAGCAAGAGTGCTAAATGGGAAGCCACAGAGAAGGATGTTGCCACAGAGAATTAGTCTAGGCGGGAGATGACAAGGACATGGACCAGCATTTTTGTAGTATAAGTGAATTCAAAAGTTATTTTTCAGGTGGAGGCATGAGGAACAGGAGGAGTATTCCCCGAAACGTCACACGGAGGTGCGTTACCAACGCTCTGGACACTGGCGTCTCTAGCTCACCATTGTGTGGGTGAATGACTCGATACCTATGGGAACGACCTGGATGGCCGCAACTAAAATCCTGAGTATAAGCTTCTTTAAATTTTGTGACTGATAGACATACTGTGTAGTACGGTTCAATGTCTGTTTCTTAAGAGTTTTATAAAGATTTATTAAACTTTGAACTTTTTTCAATTCTACTTCATTATCACATGGGGTCTGAAACCAAACTGCAGCAGGTCAAGAAAAGAGTTGAAGGAGAGATGAGAGGACAGTTAAAGATAGACATGCTGTTCAAGGAGTTTAGAGGCAAATGGAAGCAGTGAGATGGACAGAAAGGAGGGATCAAGAGATGGTTTCTTTAGGACTGGTGTGATGATAGCATGTTTAAAGGAGGAAAGGAAGATGTCATAGGTTAACAATAGGTTGTAAAGATGGGTGAGGGCTCGGATGATAACAGCACTAAGGTCTGGGATGAGGTGGGATGGCAGTGGGTCAAGATTACAGGTAGTAAAGTTGGATTTGGACAGTAAAACGTGAGGACAGAGGAAAACTTGTTTTGAGTAACAGTGAAGAAGCAGGTTAAGAGGGAATAGTATTGTGCAGGTATAGAGGTTGGCAGTGGGGACTGTGCAGGTATAGATGTGTGCGGTGGAGGTATAAAAGGTGGGTGGTGGAGGTACAGAGGTTGATGGTGGAGGTAGAGAGGTGAGCAGAGGAGACAGTGGGGTGAAGCTTTCTCTGATGAGGTTGATCTTGTTTAGGAAGTGAGTAGCAAAATCATCTGCTGAGAGGAGAGGTGGGGGAGGGAGTGGAATCGTTGTCAGGGGTTGTGAAACAGAGACGATATGATAGTGGTAAAGTAATCCTGTTTGGCAGAGTTGAGTGCAGACTTAAATGTGTGGAGTGATTGTTTGTATGAGGCAAGGTCGTCGGTGGAGCAGGTTTTCTATAGATAATATAAATAATTTCTATGGATAAAACAGTGAAGAATCACCAGGTTCCTAAATCCATGGATCCACCAATCTTCACATACAAGGAGCGGGGCAGTAAGCAGCAAATAACCATCCCTTTTCTTCCATAAGGTATAACAAAACACTGGGTCGAAACATTGCTAATATGTGCTGGAGTAAATACAGAGAAGCTGAAATGGCTACACAGCCTGGTGGATGCTGAAACCTTTTGATAGAATTAGAACCATCGTCCCATGCATTAGGGGATCTGTAATATTGGCATCTGAATGTGAAGTGCTGCTGATAAAGCTATACTGTGGTTCCTCAAGTCACAATGGCCTCAGGATACAATATTTTCAACATACAATGGACTACCCTGGAACATTGTATGTTGAGAATGATTTCAAGATAAAATGTCCCAGACACTGATCCCGCCATTATCATGAACATTTTACTTGTAAAAACCTCTGTATTAGTGTAGTCCATGCAGTGACTGGTGGTCTAGTAGCACCTCTCTACAGAACAGTGCGGTTCTACATGTCCCGTTTGCATGTGCCAGTATGAGCAGCTCCTTTGGCACCAGTTAAAGACAGCCACATTTGCTGTTTCCTGGGGGAATGTGTATTACGTACATTACTGAAGCTCCTGTCCTCATCATAGAAAGTTATTTCCAGCAGCTCTTTCTGATGTTATAGGGAAGGACGTGCTTTATTTGTAGTAGTTATCTGCTTCATTTTCTTTATGTTGCATTATGTTAGGGTTACATTTTGGGGCCTCGTAAACCAATTACCAGTTTTCCATAGAGTTATGGTTTCAACATACATTGGCCATCCCGGAACCAATTAATATTGTATGTATAGGGACCACTGTACTTGTTAGCCACACTATGTGATCTCATTGTGTAGTACATAGATACATAAACGTGTTTTTATTGTAATAAGATTCTTAAATTTTCAACTATTCCACTGTGTAGAATTGTGCACAAGAGCAGAGTCCATTTGGACATTTATAGAAATACATAGCCATTCCACAATACTTTTTTGAGACCCTTAACATCTTTAATGCACTATAATGTTATGGCATACTTCCATACCAGAGTATTTGTACACTCAACGTCAATCAGATTTTGTTCATACAGAGAAAGACAAAAAAAATTATTGAAGGTAGATTTACATATTTTTTCAAAAAGTTAGAAGACTATCAATCTCCAAATAGTAACTAATCTGCTAAAAAGAATATTTCACAACAAAAATGTAAATACAATGTTGAGGAACTTTATTCATACTTTCCTTCACTTATGTAACACTTAGTTTTAGCTATACACAATTTTCTTTACTATAAAAGGGGCTTTCCCAAGACATTTATCATCTCTCCCCATCAGAGTTGATAATGTCTGATAGCTGAGGGTCCCAGTGCTTGGACCCTGAATGAACATTATAATTGGGATTCCTAGTCTACGCCCCTCTTTACTACACAAGTGTTTTGATAAAAGGTTTAACCCCTTCCCAACATTGGATGTACCCACACATCATAGCGGGAAGTGACTTTCTGCAAATGGACGCATGGACACGTCCTGGACATCGCTGGGGGGCTCTCAAGCGGGGCCCGCACGATAGCAACATGGGACCAGTTGTATATTACAGCTGGCCTCATGCAGTGTTACCAGGTGATTAACCCCTTAGCTGCTTCGATCTATCGCGATAGCATCAGCTAAAGGAAAGACAGAGGGATGGAGTTCACTCTGTTCTCAATCCCTGCAACCACTGCATGATCTGGGCTGCTGAAGGCTAACCTGACAGCCCCGGAAGTCTAACAAAGACTTCTGGGGCTGCCCGTGATGTCACTATGCGCTTACATGCCCTGTGGGCATGGTCGGGCATAGTGATTGACAGCTGCCATGGAGATCAGTTGCATTGCTGCTGTGTCAAACATGTGCACTGCTGCTCCATTCACAGTCTATGGGGCTGACGAAGATAGCTGAGTAATGTACTTACATGGTTCGGAATGATGGGGACTCAGAGCTCCAGTTTTAGTGATCGTAGGGATCATGGGATCAAAAGCAATCAGAAATGTATTCTCCGTTCTGTGGATAGGGGACAAATTTCTATCATGGGAAATTCCCTTTACCACCCACAGTTACAGTAAGCATTTTGCTGGTTCCTCCTTGTTATCTGGATGCAGTTTATCTCAACCCCACCGCCACATCTTGGTTCTAATTTAGTAAATGTCACTGAAGCTCCCACAATGCACTGCTGTTTGGTGACCTAAACCAGCAGATCTTTGAATCTAGCTTTCACTCTGAACAGATAATAAAACATCTTATAATTAAAAAGTGTCACATGAGAAATAAAGTAAATTATTCACACAAAAAAATCAACATTTCTATAGATTTTAACTGTTCAATGTTGTAAATACGTGTAGTTTCCCTTTAATTTACCTAAATAGCTATACGCTGTAATCTGTTTCTGTGTAACTATTAAGAATACAATAGTAACCAAAATAGATGCCTTTTTGTGAACATTCATTATATTTATTCCGGGAATCAAATTAAATGCTCCAGTTATTTGCAATCTTAGTTCCTTTTCCTTCTTAGTTTTAGTCAGGGCAGGAAATGTGACAACGAGCAGCTCTGATGAACACTTTGTTAGTCTTTCTACTTAATGAGCCATAAATGGCCCCATGACATGGTTGTGTGAGGCTCTTTCTCCTAGGACCGATTTATTCATGTGTTTTCAGTTCAGTCCTCATTTATCAAAATTGTTTCACCATAAAACAAGCTTTGTTGCCCATAGCAACCAGTCACATTGCAGCTCTACTTTTCCCAGAGCAGTATGAGAAACAACAGGTGAGTTCTGATTGCTTGTTATGGGCAACAAAACCAATTTTTGTGGATGGTTGTGATCAATGAGGCAATTCAAGTGTCATTGGACATCCTGTCTGACGTCACATTCTGGTTACCATTACATTGGACTTACGGTGAAGTAACCAGAAGTGACGTCAGATGAATACTGAACTGGAAGTTACACCACAATGGACCGCCGCATCACCAGACCGGTAGGTTAACCCCTTAAAACCTCTTACACCACAATGGACCGCCGCATCACCAGACCGGTAAGTTAACCCCCTGAAACCTCTTACACCACAATGGACCATTGCATCACCAGACTGGTAAGCTAACCCCCTAAAACCTCTTACACCACAATGGACCATTGCATCACCAGACCGGTACGTTAACCCTCTAAAACCTCTTACACCACAATGGACCATTGCATCACCAGACCGGTAAGTTAACCCCCTAAAATCTTTTAAACAACCGGTTACAGTTAGGGATAGGGTAAGAGAAAAAAATCCGGTTTGGGAGCTCCCAAAGTCAAATCTGTGTCAAACCAAACATGGCCCCATTCGAGCAACATTACTCATTACCTTGACAGCCCAGTAGACATGAGACTAGTAAATCCTGCTAAAATTGGTAGGTTCAGCCAAGTTATATCTTACATGTATGGACCTTTAGTCCTATGGACTGTAAATAACCTAAGAGGTGTCAAAACTAATACAAAGATAAATCCCTTGCCCATGGCAACCAATCAAATTTCAGAATTCCAGTTCTTATGTTTGTCAGTTTTGAATGAAAACTGCAACCTGATTGGTTGATGCAGAAAAATCTTCCCCTATCACCCAAACTTTTTAAATCTCCTTCAATGTGCAAATTCATACAAGCGCCATCAATGTACTATACTACTGTACAGGCCTTATATATAAGAAATGTCATAGAAGAATTCCTGAAGAACTGATATACTTGTTTCCATGTTATATGTAGCAATAATCAGACAATAATCACATTATCTCTTTCTATTAATTGAGTTCCAATATGCTATTAACAACAGCAGCAAACTCAGTGGCACAAAGCCACCAGACTGACTTTCAGTCTTTCAGAGTAATCTGTCAGCGATCTAATGAATGGAAGAACAGCCATAGGATAAAGCACTCCATTGCCAGGATATTCAGGCATTCAGCAGCATCTTCTTCTCCTATCCGATATCTATTGAGTCTTTTCTAAAGAAAACTCAAAAAAGTGTAAACTGATAAATGGTACTGAATCCAGAACTTATATAAAGATAAAACCAGGTTGTAGATAGATGTTACAGTAGCTCACAAAAGTGAGTACACCCCTCCCATTTTGGTAAATATTGTATATCTTTTTGTGGGATAACACTTAAGATATGACACTTTGATACAATATAAAGTAGTCAGTGTACAGCTTGTATAACAGTGTAAATTTGGTGTGCCCTCAAAATAACTCATGGAAATCCCTAAAGAAGCATTTATGCTATCTATCATACATTAAAAAAAACAAAAAAATAATAATAATAATCAAAAAATGCTTAAGCTACCCACGACTTACAACGTGATCTCAAGGTGGGTAGCCCTATGCTATTTTTACCTCTCAAAAGAGCCAAATTCAGGCTTCCCACCGGGTCAATCGACCTCCATTATCCAGAGAGATAAATAAAAAAACACCAGCCTTCCAAACACACTGCACTTATAGCAGCCTGTGAAGGTGGGCGGGGTGCTAGAAACCAAAATGGAGGCCTCACTTCCTCCCTGTATAGATTAAAAGCAATATATGCCAGATACAACGTATAGTTCTGCACAAAAAAACATTTCTGAAAAACACTATGTGAACCTCGGTGCCACTGCCACGGCTGCGGCATATATATATATACATATATACATATATATATATATATATATATAATATTATTATATTATATATTTTGTATATATTATTTATATTATATATAGATATATATATATATATATATATATCATATATATATTATATATTATATATTATATATTATATATATTATATACACACACGCACTCCATTACCAGTGGCACACCACTGCAAAAAGGACAATACATTACATGGAAATTCCTAAAGAAGCATTTATGCTATCTATCATACATTAAAAAATAAATAAATTTGAGATTCTTAGTTCCCACATTTTGATCAAAAAATGCTTAAGCTACCCACGACTTACAATGTGATCTCAAGGCGGGTAGTCCTACGCTATTTTTAATATTGTAATATACTTTTTTAATTTTTATTTTTTAATTTCATTTTAGGTTTATTTTGATTTTTGTACAAGGAGGTCGGGACCATTGGACTCACATTTTACTATCTTCATACAGTACCGGTTTACGTCTGTCCTGCCAGCCCAAGTTTCATCTATGTTGATTTCTTTATGCATTTTTATGTCGGGGTTGGAGTACACTACTTTTTTAAAGTATCTTGAATGGTTCTATGTAAATTAAAGGTAATAAAGGGTATTAGATTTTCACAGTCCTGTGTTTTGCATTGGAGTATGCCACCACTGAGCTTTTGAGGTTAGTGAGGCTTAGCGCTGTGATCCACTTAGTGGACCGTTTGTCGCTGAGCGTCTTTTGGCTTTGCTGTGTTTTCTTCCTAACTGGGGGAATCTCAGCATACGCCCTTCCTCTGTTAACGCTATTTGGTGATTAGGACGTATCTATTCCCTTATCCTCTTTAACCACCTTGTGTTATCTAGTTCGCTCTCTTCTGGCTCGGTCCTTTTCCAGTTAACAGCAATATGGATTGCGCTGGATGAGTGCGCGCTCGATCAGAAACCCGGGGTTGTAGCGTTTAGTAACTATGGATTACCGAAGCACAATCATGTTTGGTGCTTTTGGGCATGCGCAGTTAGCTTTGCAGGACGCCGTTCTCTGGACATGTGCTGTCTTCTCTGTATGTGAGTCTAATTATGTTCCCTACTTCCTTCTTAACTACTATAATCATGTAATTAAGGTAGCACTTTTGCACATTTGAACACTATGTAACTATTATGGATTTCATATCTTAGATATGGTGCACGCAAATACGATGGTGTTCCTATTACTTTGTATTACTTCTTGGAATATATTTGATCAATGTTTTAAAATGTAAATGATCTTTGATTGTTCTAACTGTTCCCCTTGCTATATTATTTATGAATGTTCACTTGTAACACTGCTTAACAAAGGCTCCGTGAGGGAGCTGAAACGTCGCTTTCTTAAGCATGGAGGAATAAACACCCTTTCAGCTTTACTCTTTGTGTGGAGTGCCGCAGATTTTTTTCTTATCTATAAATGCCTCCATTTTGGTTTCTAGCACCCCGCCCACCTTCACAGGCTGCTATAAGTGCAGTGTGTTTGGAAGGCTGGTGTTTTTTTATTTTTCTCTCTGGATAATGGAGGTCGGTTGACCCGGTGGGAAGCCTGAATTTGGCTCTTTTGAGAGGTAAAGATAGTGTAGGAATACCCGCCTTGAGATCACGTTGTGTCGTGGGTAGCTTAAGCATTTTTTTGATCAAAATGTGTGAACTAAGAATCTCAAAGTTTTTTTTTTTTAATATACTCAAAATAACTCAACACACAGCCATCAATGTCTAAACCGCTGGCAACAAACGTGAGTACACCCCTAAATGAAAAATGACAAATTGTGCCCCAAGTGTCAATATTTTGTGTGGCCGCCATTATTTTCCAGCACTGTCTTAACTCTCTTGGGCATGGAGGTCAATAGAGCTTCACAGGTTGCAGCCTCTAGAATCCTCTTCCTCTCCTTCATGATGACATCATGGAGCTGGTGGATGTTAGAGACCTTGCGCTCCTCCACCTTCCATTTGAGGATGCCCCACAGATGCTCAATAGGGATCAGGTCTGGAGACATGCTTGGCCAGTCTAGCACCTTTAACCTTATTTTTTTTAGCAAGGCAGTGGTCGTCTTGGAGGTGTGTTTGGGGTCATTAACATGTTGGAATACTGACCTGCGACCCAGTTTCTGAATGGAGGATATCATGCTCTGCTTCAGTATGTCACAGCACATGCATGTATTTAGGATTACAATAAGACTGGAAAAAAACGCCAGCTCACCATACCAAAGGATCCGAGCTGCACGGCTGTGGTTTGGGAAACACAAACTGAGATAGCACCAAATGGAAGCAGATTGCCAGCAACTCCGGTAAAGGCCTTTATTAAGAATCCATTAGAAGACAAGTGAGGACATTGGAACCAGTAAATGGTGGCCTAGAACGCTCACGCGTTTCGAGCTTCACATCTGAACCTGATAAGTTTCTCTTGGTTTCATCAGACCACAGGACATGGTTTCAGTAATCCATGTCTTTATTCTACTTGTCTTCAGAAAACTGTTTGCGGGTTTTGTTGTGAATCATCTGTCTATATAGGTGGAAAAATAAAAACGTTATGACTTTTGGAAGGCGAGGAAAAGAAAAATGAAGAGTAATATTTTTTTTCTTTGGAGGGATTAAGGGGTTAATTGACTACAAGGGCTACATTATCAAGTGACTAATACCATCATACTGTTACTGACCAAACCAGAATGCCAAGACAAATAATACCAATAACAACAATATACAAAGAGCAAATACTGCCACATAATAACCACATCTTACCACCATAAAAGGTTTGAATAATATCATTGTACTGTTATTGAATAGAAAACACTACACGAAGACCACTATTACTATCTACAGTGACCATATAGGGGTAAACAGCACTTGTGCACAGGCTCTGCAGACTGTATATTACCATCATACTGTTACTGAATATAAACAATTACACTATGACCACTATGACCACTATTACCACCATACAATGACCATATAGGGGTAGATAGCAGTCTACACAGGAGCTCTGCAGCCATATAATTACAGAGCAGTTACATTTAGGGACTCACAGTTGATATCTTATCTGATGAGTTGTTCTCTTTCAATTTTCTTTCTCCATCCTCATCCAAATCATCATGGTGACTTCTCACGGCCACAACTTGTCCCATAAGAATTTACCACACAAACATGTTAGACTACAAACAGTGAAAGTACCCGCAGCAGATTATTCAGCCCCCATTTGTGGCACCAGTAGGTAGGAACACACTCCATATAGTAGACGGCCACCCTAAATTAGACAGGTGAATAGGAAGACACTTCTTTTAGGTAGGTTACTTTAAAAGTTACTCAAAGAAAAGGACAGAAACATGGCCATACTCACTTCTAGAAAAGCTAAGATTAGACTGAACACAGCATAGAGGCAACACAGGCCCCCATGCTAATAAAGAAAAATACCCAGGTGCAGCATATGGGTGGTAACCCAAACATCTCTCCACTAGGTGGACAGAAAGCTGCACCTTTAATTGACATCTATTCACATAGCATGCAAAAAAGCAAAAAAGCCACAGTACCATACATTGGGAGACTATACAGATGCAAAAATACCCGTAAGACAGCCGCTCGCACACCTTCCATGCATGAGGGGGGCGGCTGCTGGTATTCTACTTGCATCCAGTCCCCAGTACTGTTGGGCAAAAATCAATTTTCACGTACTGGAAAAATATCAAATATGAGGTATTGGTTAACATAATGGCCACTATATTGTTAGTCAGATAAGGCAGACGCTTCCTATTAGTAGGTAAGTCCCCCTTCAGTATGGGGCCTCTTATACTAGGTAGGTAAGTAGATATAGCCCTCTCCAGTAGGTAGGTAATTATATAGGGCCCCATCTAGTAGGTAGGTAGATGCTGCTACTAGTAGTTAGATAGATAGGGCCCCTTAGTAGCTAGGTAGATAGTGACCCTTCTAGTAGGTAGGTAAGTAGATATGGCCCCTCTAGTAGGTAGGTAGATGCCCCCTCTAGTAGATAAGACCCCATCTAGTAGGTAGGTAGATGCCCCATTTGGTAGGTCAGTAATTAGGGTCCCTTACAGTAGGTAGGTAGATAGATAGGACACCTTGTGGTAGGTAGGCAGGTATATAGGGCCAGTTATGGTAGGTAGACAGATAGATAGGGCCAATTATGATAAGTAGATAGGGCCTCTAAAAGTAGGTAGGTAGGTAAGGACTTCCCCCAGTAGGCAGGCAGGTATTCCACAACCCCCCCAATTAAAAAAAGAATTATAAGAATAATACTCACCTTGCCTCTCCCCTGTTTCCCCGTCGAACACCTGTCTTCCGAAGCGAGTAGCCTGCTTCGGGATGCCAGTTCTGGCATCTGCTAAGCCCCAAGCCCACTGGAAAAAAGACGCGAAAAATGGCCTTGATGCGCCAAGTTTCATACAAGTCGCCCATTGTGTATATATATCACTGCATTGCTTGAGACCTGTATGCCTGTTGAAGCTCACCAGTGTGCGAGAGAAACGCGTATCTATTGCACTATTTATTTTGGAACTTCATGCTCCTAATTGTGCCAGTATATTATATATCTTAGAAATTTTTATACATCGTTATACGCTAGATTTTATACTATTCCATGCTCACTATGAACCGTTAGCCTGAGCGCCTGTATCTTCCTGTTGTGTGCAAACCCTCAGAAAGCTTTTTACACATTTGTTGTTCATTGTCTGGACTGGTGGAACACTATCTGTGCAAATGTATCTTCCTCCGTAGATTATGGGTTCCTGAGCAGCTGGACTATACTCATGCGCTAAAGAATGTTGTACCATCTTAGTACAACCCCTTAAGGTGAGCAGTTCTGTTACTGAAACGATTATTCATATTTCCTGACAACACTGTATGAGGTGCGCCTGTCCACACTTCTAAGCACAAACTCCATATAAATTCTTCACAAGAAATCTGGTGAAAATGTAGAAAGATTTGTGACATAGCTGAGGAGACTTGCTGCAACATGTGGATTTAGAGACATCAGAGACACTCTCATCAGAGACAGAATAGTGTGTGGAATCAAAAACACTCACCTCAGAGAAAGATTACTAATAGAGGAAGAGAGGCAAGATGCACAAAAAGTGTCCACCACATGGGGAAACCTGCAGCTCACGTGGCAAGAAGAAGAATTTCTTAGCTATCTGCAGGCTGTGAACAGGCAAACAGCACAGACAAGTCCACACTGTTACACCAGATACAGACAGTGCAGAGGACATTACATGGCTACAGCTGTGGCCTTCAACAGAGAATGTCAATATAATCAAGCATCCAGAAGCGAAAGATGCCAAGCAACTTTTTGCAATCTTCTTGTTGAATGAGAATCCCATTAAATTTCAGCAGTATTGTGGAGCAAACTGCAATGTGATTCCAAGTGTTCTGCTGAACAAATAGGTTTCCACTGAGCCAACAGACAAGGTACTGGTGATGTACAACAAAAGTGTTCTTAAACCGATTTGGACATGTGAGCTTAAAATAGGGAACCTAATAGAAAGAGTTACAGAATTGAATTTACCGTACCGTGAGATAATAACCATGTACCAGCAGTTCAGGCAATGAACCTAATAAAAGTGCAGTCTCTGAACAATAAGGGAGGCATGTATGGAACTAGGTGGATCGAAGTTCATTGTCTCATCTATTTTTCAGTGTATAATGCACCTGAATGTATGAAAGTGTTTTTTGTGCGTTCTTAAATATTGTCTGAAGTTAATTGCACCTCACCTTTGTGTTTATTATGGAACTTTAACTATAAGTAATGCACCAAAAATGTATAAAGGCTATAGATAGGCTGGAAATAAAAGAAAAGTCGTTAGTATAGCATGTCAGTGAATAGAAACTATGGTACTGATCTTGCTTAGTGGACCACAGATCCCAGCAAGGCCAGTGCTGTGCTGGCTCTTGCTGTATGTAGAAGAAAGGGTGAGAGCAGCAAAAATAAATTTCAGATTTAATGTAGTAAAAATTAAAAATGTAAAAATCTGAAGAACATCATCGGTGGGTTATTTAATGTAAAATTAGTTTTAGATTCTTTTAATTTTAAATACATTTTATAGGAGATATTTTTATATTTTGGGGATATTATATATTTTTATATTAATTTTATATGATAACATTTTTTATTATATTTAAATAATTTAATTTTATACAGTTTGATAATTATCAGAAATTACTTTTTATTATTGTACTGGTGTCAGTTGAGAAATATTGGACATTTTTTTCCCGAACAGCCAATCTAGCTCCACTTCGACTCCTCAGGCTCAGGCAGAACACATTTAAAAATAGTCTGCCTGTTTGAGCTGTAATGCGCCTAGTTTTGCTGAACCACTTTCATATATGTGTCTAATAATACGAGTGTGGTGCGACACCCCCCCCCCCCCAGAACACCCCCAAAACGCCCCCTCATGTTAGGCACATTAAAAAGTGTCGAGTCTTACGAACAATGTGCCTAACACATTCGTTTGGCTCATCAAACATCGTAGCCGACTCACTTTGGCGCATTTGACGCCAGAAAAGGGTGAAAAACCCAATTATACATTTCTCCCGTTGTCTGTTGAAGTTTCCCAGAGTATACAAGATCCCAAACTAAAAGCAGAGCACAATTTGGATTTTCAGAAAATAAACATGAATATACAGAATTTATGTGAAGCTGATGGGTGCTTTGAAGGTAAATATAAGCTAGAAATTGATAACACAGATTACCTACAAGAAGAGTACCTGTAGCTTTAATGCCACCACTGAAAGAAGAATTGCAGGACTTACAGAGGCGAGGCATGATAGCATCAGTCCATAGGACCATAGATTGCATCAGCAGTTTGGTCATAGTGCAGAAACCATCAGGCACGTTAAGATTATATGTTGATCCTAAGCCACTCAACAAGGCGCTGAAAAGAATTAATTACCCAGTGCTGACAATCCTACCGGATCCTACCGGATCTATCAAAGGCTCAAATATTTTCTGTCTGTGATGTTAAAAATGGATTCATGTGGAACTGGATGAAGCATCAAGTTTATTGACAACAGTTTCTTCTCCATTTGGATGCTATAAATGGCTGAGAATGCCCATGGGAATAAAACCTGCTTTCAAGGTTTTCCAGCAGAAATTGATGCAGGCTTTGGAAGGACTTCCTGGATTAAAAACAGATAGCAGATGATATATTAATAGTGGGAGAAGTTGAGGATATGGAATCCGTAATCAAGGATCATGATCAGAAGATGATACCTTTTTTGAACAGATGTGGAGCAAAATGAATAAAGCTGAACATAGACAATTTCAAGCTAAAAATTGGACATCTTCTGACCTCAAATGGTGTGAAGGTGGATCTGGACAAGGTGAAAGCAATACAAGATTTGCATCAATTTCTGGACATGGTAATTATCTTTCCAAATTTTGCAGCCATCTGTCAGACGGTGAGCCACTGAGACAGTTAACCCACAAAGATGTGCTCTTGCAATGGACAGAAAGCCAGGACCATACTTTCCAGTCAGTAAAGAAGGCTATTGGAGCAACCCTAAAGTTGATCCAGATCGAGAAGTGGTGGTGTAATGTGATGCTTCAGAAAAAGGCCAGTCACCTTTGCAAGCAGCGATCTGACAACAACAGAGCAGGGATATGTTCAAATTGACAAAGAACTATTGGCTGTGGTGGTTGGGATGGAGAGATTCCACCAGTATACCTATGGTTGATGAGTAACAGTGCATTTGGATCACAAACCTTTGGAGAGCTTTAAAAATAAACCACTACTAAATGCCCCAAAGAGACCACAGTGCATGTTCTTACAACTTCAGAAAAGGATTTTGACATATGCTACTGTCCAGGAAGAGACTTACTGATTGCAGATACTCTAAGCAGAGCTTACTTACCTGTCACAAATAAGGAAGAATGACACTGAAACCATCAACTTGTGTGATATGCTGAAACAAATACAGATCAAAGGATATGCTGAAACAAATACAGATGTGTACAGAGAAGGATAGAACTCTCCAAATCTTAAAGACTGTCATCTGGCAGGGAAGCCCAAATTACAAGCAACATGCCCCAAGGGAAGTTTCTCCTTTCTTCCACATAAGAGATGAACTATCAGTGCAGCAAGGAATCATCTTTAAAGCAGAAAGGGCTGTTATACCAGAAGCTCTCAGAAGAGACATACTGAAAAAATGCACTCTTCACACTTAAGTATTGAAGGATGTCTACGTCGAGCATGAGAGTCTGTGTATTGGCCAGGAATTAATGATCACATTAAAAATTATATAGGACAATGTGATATATGTGCATACTGCAGTGACAAGCAATGGAAGGAGACATTGAAACCATATGAAAGTCCACATAGGCCATGGTCAAAAATAGGAACAGATTTGTTCACATGGAATGACAAATAACTGATAACAGTGGGCTATTTTTTTTAACTTCTGGGAGGTTGACTATTAAAAAAAAAAAAGACTATTTTTAGGACACAAGGGTGAACACAGTGATTAAAAGACTCAAGGTCCATTTTGCCAGGTATGTCATTCCGGATATCGTTTTCTCTGACAATGCTGCTCAGTTTACATCGGAAGAGTTCAAAACATTCAGCAACACATGGGAATTTGAACACCAGATATCTTCTCTAAGATATACTCATAGTAATGGAAAAGCAGGGTCAGCAGTAAAAACAGCCAAAAGATTCATGCGGAAAGCAAAACAGGCAGGTACAGATGTATATCTGTCTATACTGGATCACAGAAACACACTCACCCTATGCCTAGCAGTCAGGCACAGAGACTCATGAGTAGGCATACAACGATGCTCTTACCAACTGCTAGTCATCTGTTAAAGCCAAAATTGGTGGGAAACATTAAAGCTAAACTACAGAAGAATCAAGATAGGCAAGCTTTCTATTACAATAAATCTGCAAAGGATCTGCCTATCTTCAGAGGAATGATAACATACAGGTGCAGCCAAGCAGCAAATATGACGAACACTGGCAAAAGGCAAAGGTTGTCCAGAAACTAGGACCTCAGTCCTACGAAATTGTCACAGTAGAAGAAGACTAAGGAGATATCGGAGATATCTGAGGAAAACACAAGAAAAAGCTGATTTATGGCCTTTTGAACAGTATCCTGACACCAAAGACAATGAGGCAGCAAGTACAAGCCAAGAACCAGCAGGTATTGCTGACCATCATTGTGAGGATTCTGGCCAGAGACAGGCAATACCAGAAGGCATTTTCATTGTCACTCCAAGAATGAGAAAGGATGAAAGGATGTAGCAATATGTTATATGCTGAGTGGCCTCTGGGAGTCTCACTACTTGTATGTGTGCTCTACAAGGACATTGTAACTTGTTGGTTTAATGTACAGGGACCTGATCAGACACATGTGTAAAGGCAGCTAACACCTCATGTAATAAAGTGCCTGAAGACATCCTCTGCGTGTGATCCATCATCAGCAACAACTAACAGAACAACAACCTCCTGGCTTCACCGGCCCCCAACTGTCACCTCCTCACAGCCCCGCTTGCTTGTCAGTACTAAGCTCCGCCCCTTACACATGCCTTCTAGATCCTTCTTCAGTGTTCAGTTCTGGGCTGTCTGGGCATGCTCAGTGCAATCCGTGTCATTCTAGGCTAGATAGATAGATTACATTATAAATGCACATACACTGACAAGCAAAAGGGTAACAATGTTTTGAACGTTTGATTTTCAGGTCTTTTCACACCCACTACAGCTGTTGAAATGAGAAACCACCCATTTTTAGCAATATCTTACCTATCTCATGCAGAATACTGTCGTGCAATTATTTAGCATATGTGTAATGGTTCGGTGGATTCGCTGGACCACCACAAGCAATGATAGTTAAGCCACGCCAGGGAGCGTAGTCTAAGTAGCCCCCGGTATTCACCAGAGCCCGCCGCAAAGCGGGATGGACTTGCTGCGGGTGAGGTACCAGGTGTCCCCAGGGTTTGATTGCCTGCGATGGCGGCGGGCTAATGCGGGGTACAGAATCAAAAATTTGAGACATAGTCGGGGACAGGGGGGAGGTCATTTAAGGGCGGGAGGTTTGTGGTCAGAGAGGGCAGACGGTAGGACAGGCGGAAAACAGGAAAGGTCGGAAACGTGGGGAACGGACGATAAGGGTTTTTCAATCGGAACTCAAACACTGCCAAAACCCCTAAACGAAACCCCAACAATTGGCAGAGAGTGGGAGGGCGTATACCAGATATAAAAACCAGCGGCCGGCAATTGACAAATTACCGGGCGCTGGCCCCTTTACACCCAGACCCCCCGTCGCGCGCGCCCAAAGCGAGGTACGTGTGCAGCGGCTGGCACAGACAGGAGGAGAGCAAGGGCGTGGAGGGTAGGTACTTGGGCCAGAGCCCGGGAGCAAGGGAATGGTCCCGGGGAAAAGGCGCGGCCCCCACGCCAGCCCCCATGACAGTACCCCCCCCCCCCTTTAGGCCCCCCCCTTCTTTTTTCGGTTTTGGGGAGAGGGGAAACGTCAGATGAAAGATTGGTCTCAGGTTCCCACGGAACGCGTCCGGGGGCCGAACCCTTCAAAGTTCAATCAGAAAGAACCCCCTTCCCCACTGTTTTTTTCCCCAGCACCTCCTTAAATAAAGGTTTCAGAGGTTGGCCCACAGGAAACAAACAGTTTACGGTAAAGGGGTTTTTCAGCACCACGGTTTGAAAGAAAAGGGGAAGGGTTTCGGGGATTCGCAATTAGGAGGGAAACACCTTGTACAGGGGGAACGGGGTTCATTGCCGGTGAACCAAAAGGCCCAAATATTTGGGCCAAATTATAACTGTCAAAATATATTTTTTTAAAACCCCCAAAAAATTTTTTTAAAAGGGTGAGGGAAGAAGGGGAAAATCATCAGAAAAATAAAAAAGGAGGAGAATACAAGTAAATCAACTTATCCTATAAGTTAAAAAAAATAAAAAAGGGTTTGTTGATACGGTTTACTTCCTCCCAGCCCAAAATTTAATGATTTTTTTTGGGAAAAAAAATTTAAATTTTTTGAGAAAGTTGGCTTGCTAAATATCTTTAAAATGAAAAGTAAGGATAACAAACCTTAGGAAAACAAAGGGGAAAAAAATTTGACTTAAAAAATTTAAGGTTGAATGAAAAAAAACCCCAATTCAAAAATTATTTTGGAAATTTAAAGAAAAACTAGGAATACATCCATATAAAAAATTTAAAGGAAAAAGTTTGGAAGTATAACCAAGAAAAAAAAAAAAAACGAAAAACCGAAAAAAAAAAACCATTTTTTTTAAAAAATTTAAAATAGAAAAAAAAAGGCTATTGCAAAAACTAAAAAATCTAAACGGGGGAATTTAGTAATCAAACCCATGAAAGGGGGGGTTAAAATTGATTAAAAAAAGAACATTTAAAAGAGCAAATTAAAAATACTTGGTAAAATTCAGAAAAAACTTTAGGGGGTTAAAAGAAAAAAAAACAATGAGATCAAAAGGAATTGAAAAGGATTTTGGATTTGGGAAAGAGAAAAAAATTAAAAAATCGAGGGGAGAAAAAAAAAATTTATCTAAATGTGAACCACATTGCACCCAAAAAAAAAAGAAACCCAAAAAAGGCTAAAAATAGTCCAAACCCAGGAAAACCGATAGTTCAGGTAAAAACAATTTAAACAAGGAAAAAGCAGTATTTTGTGTTTACTGTGCCTTGTCAGGGCCCTTTCCCCTTCATATCTTGAAATGGGGGACCTGTGGAGAAAAAAACGTCTGTGGTGAGTGAGAGTACACTTCTTGCAAGTTTAGGAGAAGCCCCTAACAGTAACATCAGAACGACCGGGGCCTGAAAGCAATCAATTTTTTTTGAACACAAGGGTACACAATTTCGGAACACAAGGATTTTGTTTTAAGCTATTGGATTTTTTTTTGCACATAATATTTTTTGTTTGTGGACCTTTTATCCCAGAAAAAAAGGTGCCCCCATGGGAACTGTCTGTGCACAAGTTTTGCTAACTATTTTTAGGTTGGTGGGGGGATGCATTGTTTTTTCTGAACACCCTTGAATATTACAGATCGGATTTTATTTTGGGGGGCTTTATTGATGATATTTATTTTTTGGGGGAGGGTAGGAAAAATTATTCAGGATTTTGTTATGACTTAATGATTGAAATTGGGATGAAATTCACATTTAAAATTTCATCGGGAGAAAATTAATTTTTTGGATTTTAAAATATGTTGATAAAAATAAGCCGATTCAGACAAAGTATTTCGGAAAAAAATACGGCTAAAAAAGTTGGTACATTTCTCTTTTGGCATCCCCCTTCCAAAAAAAAAGGGGTTTCCCCTGGGCCCAATTTTTTGGGGGTCGTAGAAATTGTTCCCCCTTAGAGGATTTCAATGAAGATGTATAAGTTAAAGCACGTTTTCAGGCAAGGGGTTACCAAAAAAATGTTTGGGGAAAGGGGTTTAATGGGCTGTCCAGTGACAGAGGACATTTATTAATCAGTAAAAGAAGAGAAAAAAAAAAACGATTTAATTGTGTATGGTACTTTGATGATGGCTAATAAAAAATGAGAGCTATACTTAGAAGACTTGGCCATTCTGATGGCAATCCAGTATTTCTGAGGTGTTTTCAAAAAACCCCTAGTGTCATTTTATGGAGGAAGAAATTTTTAGGGTTTAATTTGTACATAGTCATTTTGAGGGAGTGGAAAAAAAAAAACCTGGTTGAGTCTCCGGTGGAGGCTCATATCCCGTGGCAATGTTCTTCTGTCAATTCTATGGAAAATTTAAAGATTTTTTTTAATCCCCTTTTAAAGAAAGATTTTAGATAAGACAATTCATCAATTGTAAAACCGAGGGGTGGTTTATGGGGCTTGTTACCTGCCCCCAAAAATTATGTGGGAAAAAACCCTACAGGAGTTTCGTGTGGATCTAAAACATTGGTACTATTTTAAAATGAGGTGACACTCCCCTAGCAAGACACATTTTGGGAAGTACTAATGGCGAAATAGAGGGGGCTAAAAATTTTTGGGGGTATGTGTGAAAAGTAGGGGAAAAAAGGGCGATTTTGGTGTAGTTTTGTTGCAGGGAAAAGGCAAAAATGGATTCACAGACTCAAAAATTGAATTAAAGGCCTAAAAAAAGGCTTTTATTTTCGGCATTTTTTTGAAACTTGCTGTTCCCTATATAATTTTTTTTGAAGAAACTGATATATGTGTTAAGTCGGTCAAGTGGTAAGCCAGTTGAATATTGATAGGGGGGGTTTAGGTTTATTGTTTTTTTTTTTTTTTTTTTTTTTGTTTTTTTGTTTTTTTTTGTTGTTTTTTTTTTTGGGTTTTTTTTTTTTTTTCCCTCCCTTCCATCTTCCTCGCGCCCCCCTCCTCTCCCCCCTTTGCCTCTACGTTTTTCCCATTGTCCTGGGGTCCCGAATGAGACAGATATTCATCCCCGTGAGGCCAGTTTTTATTTAAAAATTAGGGATGAAGTAAGTGCTTTTGAAGGGATTTCATTTTTTGTCTCATGTATGTAGAGGGTTTATTGTTCCTGCTTGCGGCGCTGGTCTAGAGAGGCGGATGCAGCTGGGATGCGGTGGCTTTGAGGATACTGGGGTTTTTTAATGCTCCCCCTTGTGATGGGTGGTTTTTAATGGTAGCTGTGAGCCGTAGGAGGAATCTTAATGGGGGAAATTGGGGAGGTAAATGTGGGGGGAGGGAGGGCTAGCCCTAGGGCCCCGTTTTTATTAAAAGAGTATGAAATTAATGTGAAAGAGAAGGGGGTTTAGATTAGTTTGAGACAAAAATGCAGTGGAAAATGTATTTGATGGGGTTGCGCTCTTTGGAAAGAATTGATATTCATACATAGGAGAAGAGTTTTTGGGGAAAATAATTGAAAGTGGTCATTGTAAGTTGGGAGTTTTTTCTAAGAATTTTGATATTAGTATTGAAGAGAAGGGGCTTTGGGGGAAATTGCAAAGAGGCGGGTTTCTGTGTAATGTGATACCTGTTGCTTAGTTCATTTTGGTGAGGCACGAGTTGCAATAATATGAGGAAGTGAGATGGAAGCCCCTCATAGTAAGGGGTGAGGTGTTTGTTGGTGAGTGCTTTTTTTACGGGGGGTACGGTAAGATGGGGGAAAACCCGTTATGGAGATGGCAAATTTGATGAAGGTTGTTTGGGCCCGAGAGCTGGTGGCAGCTTCAGAGGCTGTTATGAGTGTGCCGCGCGGAAGGGGGAGTGGGTTTTATGTGGATTCTTTGATAGCTAATGGGGGGCACCTGTATGGGGGGGTTTACCCAACCTGTTTTAAAAAGGGAAGTGAGCTCAGACCACATGTGATCGGACCTCTAGCCTTGATAAAGCCAGGTTAGCTGGCGAAACTTTTCGGCGAAGGTAGGATGACGTTTTAATTGTGATCTCTCACCTCTGTCTACAAGTGTCACCCGCTGCAGCGGTGTCACAAGGGGGCCCTTTTTTGTTTTTGTGTCATGAGTTGGGAGATGCCCAAGTGTTGGCTTTGGGGTCCTTACTGAAGAAGTACTTTGGGATGATATAAGGCTCTCTGTTAATAGGTGGGGTTCCCCAGACTTATGATAGAAAGGGAGTTATTTCCCCCTCTCAGAAACAAAAAGGGGTTAAAAAGATGAGGATGAGATCGGTTTTTAAATGTGTGTATAGAGGTTAAGGTTAGATATAATAAAAGTTACGTTTTTGTGTTTAAAAGAATTGAGAATGATAGAGTTTTTAAATTTGCCTATGGGAAAATAGTAAATATAGTAACTTATTACGGGCACCTTGAACAAATTTTTATTTGGCGGGGAAACAAACTCTATCACCCGGGCTTAAATAGGGGCGGGGACTACCCGGGACCCGTCGGCCCGGACCCTTGAGCGAGCGGAGGCCCGTAGAAGACCCTTGTTGGACTTCCAGAGTGCCTTGAAAATCCTGAACTTGGGATCCATGGGAGGAACGTGATAGAGGTAGCCAAAGGGGAGGGGGGCGGGGATGTAGCCAAAAACAAAAAAAAAAGGAGAGGCTCCAGCGGATTCCGAGCTAGGGGAAATTTTGCGAGAATTCCGCCAGGGGAGGGGTCAGACCAGTTTTTCCTGACAGGGGGATCAAATTGTCGTGGTGGTACCCCCAAAAATTTGGTTTAACCCTCTCTACCGCCCGTTTGTTTGAGGGTGGTATGGGAGTAGTCTGTTAACCTGCAATGACCCCATAGAGCCCCCCAGAATTCGAAAAAAAATGGACCCCCATATCCCGGGCGATATGCAAAAAGGGGGACCGTGAACTGAAAAGTGGGGGTGAAAAAAGTGTGGGCCAGCTGGGGGGCAGGGAACAAAGCCCTCTTCGAGAATTTATCGTCACCCCCAAAGCCGTGTTTCCAGAGGAGGCCGGGAGGTCGTAACAAAGTCCCTGGTCATGGGACCAAGGTCTTTCTGGGACCGGGGGGTGAAAAGGCCCCCGGGGTTGAGCGAGGGACTTTATTACGGGCACAGGAGGTACAGGCCAGGACAAAGTCTCTAACATCCTGAGCGAGGGTGAGCCACCAATAATAACAAGAGATTAGTTGCAGGGACTTATGGACTCCAGGATGACCAGCTGTTCATGAGGAATGTCCCCACTTCAGGATTCGAGGCCGCATGGCAGGGCATACGTAGGTCTTCCCAGGAGGTGGATGTTGAAGGTCCAAGGGGCCGCTGTGAGGAGTCGTTCTGGAGGAACTATGTGCTGCAGAGGCGGCTCCAGGCCCACTGTGTCCAAGGATCTAGAGAGGGCGTCCGCTCTGACGTTCTTCCCAGCTGGCCCAAAAAGTGAAGGAGAAAATCAAAGCAGGTGAAAAAAAAAGGGGACCACTGGCTTGTCGAGGTATTCAGTCGTGAGCAGACTGAAGATAAAGAAGATTTTAATGAGTGGTGTAGATATCGATGGGGTGGCGAGCCCCTTCCAGCAAGTGCCGCCATTCTTCTAGGGCTAACTTAATGGCCAGTAGTTCGCGGTCACCGATCGTATAATTTTTTTTTCGGCTGGGGTGAAGGTTTTGGAAAAGAAGCCGCAAGTACGCAGTCTCCTAGAGGAGGACTTCTGAAGGAGGACAGCACCTGCACCTACTGAGGAGGCGTCCACTTCTAGGAAAAACAGACGCTGCGGGTCCGGGAGAGACAGAACAGAAGCTGAAGCGAATACTGATTTAAGGCGATCAAAGGCTTCTTGTGCTTCTGGAGGCCAGGATTTAGGTTTGGCATTCTTCTTCGTAAGGGCCACCAGCGGGGCCACGAGCGTGGAATAATGCGGGACGAACTGTCTGTAATAGTTTGCAAACCCCAAAAAGCGTTGGATGGACCGAAGGCCCACTGGTCAAGGCTACTGTAAGACTGCTGAAAGCTTTGAGGGATCCATCTGGAGACCCTGATCCAAGACGATGTACCCTAGGAAGGGCAGCGAGGTGCGTTCAAACAAGCATTTCTCCAGTTTGGCTTATAACTGGTGGCTACGGAGACGTCTGAGCACCTGCCGGACGTGGTGGCGGTGAGTCTCCAGATCAGGAGAGAAGATTAAAATGTCATCCAGGTAGACAATTAAAACACGGGACGTAGAGAAGTTTGCCGAAAGATCTCGTTTGACGAAATTCTGGAACACCACGGAACGTTGCAGAGGACAAATGGCATGACGAGATATTCAAAATGGCCATCTCGGGTATTAAAGGCCATTTTCCATTCGTCGCCTTCACGGATACGAATCAAGTTGTACGCTCCGCGTAAATCCAACTTGGAAAAAAAAATCCGGCACGCAGGCGATCAAAAAGCTCCGAGATCAAAGGCAGGGGGTATAGATTTGTTGTTTTGTTGATTTGTTTTGCATATAACTGGTGGCTACGGAGACGTCTGAGCACATGGCGGAAGTGGTGGCGGTGAGTCTTGTGATCCGGAGAGAAGATTAAATGTCGTCCAGATAGACAATAACACAGACATAGAGAAGGTCGCGGAAGATCTTGTTGACGAAGTTCTGGAACACCGCCGGAGAGTTGCAGAGGTCGAATGGCATGACAAGATATTCTAATTGGCCATCTCCGTTATTAAAGGCCTTCTTCCATTCGTCGCCTTCACGGATACAAATTAAGTTGTATGCTCCGCGTAAATCCAACTTGGAAAAAATGTTTGCGCCACGCAAGCGATCAAACAGTTCCGAGATCGATTTTTTATGGTGATTTTATTGAGTCCCCGATAATCGATACAGGGCCGGAGAGTACCATCTTTCTTTTCAACGAAGAAAAAACCGGCCCCTGCAGGCGAGGAAGACTTGCGTATAAAGCCTTTACGGAGATTCTCCTGGACATATTCCGACATCGCCTTAGTCTCCGGGACAGAAAGAGGATAGACTCTGCCTCGGGGAGGAGTACTACCGGGTTGCAGGTCAATAGGACAGTCAAACGACTGATGCAGGGGAAGAGTTTCAGCCTGTCTTTCGGAAAAGATGTCGGCTAGATCCTGTTAAGGAGTGGGCAGACCTGGCAGAGGCTTCGTAGACTTTACAGAGGCAGGCCGTAGAGCTGGACGGAGTACAGGAAGGCACGTGGGACCCCAACGGATAATCTCGCACGTGGTCCAGTCTAAGGTCAGGGCATGGTCTTGCAACCAAGTGAGGCCCAGGAGAATTTCAGAAGAGGAGCGAGGCATAACGAGAAGTCTCAGAGTATCCTTGTGTAGGGCGCCAATCAGCAAGGTAAGGGGCGCAGTGCAGAACCGAATAGCGTCCTTTTTGGCATTTCACCCCTGCGGAGGAGACGAAGATGGGTTTCTTGCAGAGGGGTCATCGGGAGATGAAATTTGGACACCAGCGCGTGGCTTACAAAATTTCCAGCGGACCCCGAATTAAGGAAGGCAGTGGCTTGAAAGGTGCTGTCCGGCGAAACTCCACATAGTACGGGAATGGTCAGACGGGGAGAGGCTGCTCTGACAGCTAGGGATGCCTCTCCTGCGAGCCCTAGGTGCGAGAGTTTCCCGGGCGCACCGGACAGTCCCCAATGAAGTGGCCAGAACCGCCATAGTAGAAGCACAGCTGCCTCTGACGACGCTGCAAACGTTCTTCCTGGGTCAGGGGGCTCTCTCGACCTGCATGGGTTCTTCCTCAGGAACCAATTGGCAGAGGATTTGGAGGTCGTTTGAAAATGGGAGCCAGACGAGGTAGCCGGCATGGTCGGCCAACCTCCCATTGGAGGCGGAGCTCTTGTTGTCTCTCGGCAAACCGAATATCAATTCGGGTGGCTAACCGAATCAGTTCGTCCAGAGCGGAGGGCAGGTCTCGACCAGCGAGCTCGTCTTTAATACGCCCAGAAAGGCCTTGCCAGAAAGTCACCACTAAAGCCTCATTACTCCAGTCCAGCTCTGAGGCTAGGGTGCGGAACTGCACGGAGTACTGACCCATAGTAGAGTCGCCCTGACGGAGACTGAGCAGAGCTGCGGCAACGGAGGAGGTGCGGCCAGGTTCCTCAAAGATGGTGCGGAACCCCTGGAGGAAGGATTGCAGATTTGCTGTCAACGGATCTCCTCGGTCCCATAGCGGAGTGGCCCAGGCCAAGGCTTCCCCCGATAAGAGGCTAACTATAAAGGCCACCTTAGCCCGCTTGGTAGGGAATTGATGCCTCAACATCTCAATGTGGATGTAGCATTGACTGATGAAGCCACGGCACGTCTTAGGGTCACCATCATAGCGTGAGGCGAGCGGCAGATGCAGAGATGGTCCCGATGCAGGAGCAGGTAGAGCAATGGCTGCAGGAGCAACTGGTGCTGGTGTGGTGGCAGCAGCCGCAGGCAGAGGTAGACGGGCCGCAAGGTTCTGCATCATGGCCGCGAGCTGGTCAATACGCTGGCTCGTCTGGACGACGGCCGTCGTGACGTCCCGGAGATCGGGCAAAGGTACCCTGGCGGAATCCATGGCCAGATTGTTCTGTAATGGAACGGTAGATTCGCTGGACCACCGCAAGCGATGATAATTAAGCCACGGCAGGAAGCGGAGTCTAAGTAGCCCCCGATATTCACCAGAGCCCGCCGCAAAGCGGGATGGACTTGCTGCGGCGTGAGGCTACCAGGTTGCTAACACTGACGTGACTTGCCCGCGATGGCGGCCGGGCTAATGCGTGATACAGAATCGTAAACTGGAGACGTAGTTGGGGACAGGCAGGAGGTCAGTAAGGGCGGAAGAGGTTCGTGGTCAGAGACGGGCAGACGGGCAGGACAGGCGGCAAACAGGCAAGGTCAGGAAACGTAGCGGAACGGACTGGTACACGTGTAATCAATACGGAACTCCAACACTGCCAAAACACACTAAATGCACACCAACAATCTGGCTACAGGAGGCGTATAACATATATAGGACCAGCGGCCGGCAATTGACAAATTACCGGCGCGCTGGCCCTTTAAATCCAGACCAGCTGTCACGCGCGCGCTCTAAGCAGCGGGTACGCCCGCAGCGGCTGGCACAGACAGGAGCAGAGAGCACAGTAGCGTGGAAGGGTAAGTGTACTGCCGCCAGAGCCCGGGCAGCAAGGAAATGGTAGCGGGCGGCCGCGGCACCCGCGCCAGACCCCATGCGGCAGGGGGGCGGCCGCGGGGGATGACAGCACCCGCGCTAGCCCCCATGACAATATGCTTGGTTATACAGATTCTTGATATCACTGCAAATAATAATCCCTGTTAAAACATAACTTTTACTAAGCCATCTAAAATTGTACAATCTAGACCCCTATAAATTACCACTACATACCTAAATGATACAGCATACTGTGTATTATCCGTCAGTGGAGTAATCGCCCCGATAAAGGACGGCTCCGCTTTTATGACAGACAATATCACTATATACGTGTATAAACACCTTAAATCCCAGCTATCCCGACGCGTTTCCCCCGTACAATTCTAGGGTTCATCAGGGGATTCAAAAACCTCTCGCTGTGGAAGAAGAATACGCTATATACAACGCATATACAACCTGTCTTGAATACATTTACCCCCCATTTAAATTCAATAGGGAGATGATACTTTACTTAGGTGCGGCCCGGGTATAGGAATGATACCCCCCCGCGCTCCTTGGTTTGTGGACCGGGAAAAGAGGGATACGACAAACGTCTTGCTTCCCTTTAAAATGAAAAAATGGCCCCTAAAATGTATAAAACAAATAAGTCCCAACCCCTTCCCCAAATTGGTAATTTTACTTTCATCCAAATTTGCGGGTTCATTTAGAGATTGATTAACCCGGGCCTTTCCCGGATATTAGACTGCCCGCTGTGGAAAAGAAAAACATGATTTCCGGTTACTGCCGCCCCGGGAATAACATTTGATGCCCCGAAAAACCCCGGCCCTTTCCCATGCGGCGAACGGCGTTCTAAAAAACTTTACTGCGCATGTCTAAAAAGAATAAAAAGCATGTCACTTCAGGGTGGGCCCGGATTGATAAAAAAACGTGTAACGATCTTTAAAGGACAAACTTAGATTTTTCCCCTTCAGTCCAACAACAATTTTATTAGGGAACTAAAAAAGGGATACTTGTGGGGGGCCCTTAGAGACAGGCCCTAAAACAAACACAAAATTTTTAATTCATAAGCCCTCAAACCCCCAAATCCCTACATTCTACCGTTCAAAGTTTTTAAGGGTATGCCCCGCTAAAGGTAGATCAATAGTCTCGGGTGTAGGACCCAATAACGCAAAATGTGGGGATTATTAGACAACATCTTGAGGCTTTGTAACCCCCACGGGGGGTCTTATATAAAAGACACTTCTGTCTTCGCGAGATTTGGGGGGGATTACAGTTAACAAAGAAGTATTATTGGGCTTATAGAGTAGAAAGCAATAGTAATATCCCCCATGAAAAATGTTATCCGGGCAGTAGAATTTTTTTGTCTACAAGAAGTAAGAATTCCAGGCTATTTGCTTTTGTCATCAAATTTTCTTGACTTTGTGCTAAGACATAATTATTTTGTCTTTTGCAATAAGACTTCCACCGCTCGGGGGCCCGCAATGGGGCCCTTGTGCTCCCCCCATATCAAAAACTGTCCTGGGCTGTGGGAGGCCCACTTTGGGGATCTAACCCCGGGGGTGATCAAAAGGCCCCCCCCCCGGTTTTATTCTGGGGGAGGTAATCGATGACTCTCATCCTTGGAAGGCCGAGGGGTCCCCTTTGAGGGGTTTGTTACACAAATTAATAAAAACAAAAAACGGATGCATTTACATTTGAAGTGAGGAAAGATGTTACCCTTCTTGGAGTCCTTTCATTAAAAATCTAAATGGTTTTTCCATACAGATATGTATGGGAAACCTAAGCAATTTAAAAAGCCTTTACTTTGGGGAAAGTTACCACCCTTTACCATGTGGGAGGGGGAATTTCCCGAAGGGTCAATTTCTGAATTAAAGGGAATTCCCTCCAGGGGGGAGGGGGAACTTTAGGAGACAGTCGGTTTTTTAAAGAAAAAGATTTGGGAATTGAGGATACCCCTCAAAAGCCCCCTTAACCCCCAGCTTTTGGCATGCCCCAAAAACAGAATTAGGAAAACTTTGCTCCCAAGGGTAAAACCCCAAAAGAAAAAAAAAGGGAATCCAAAAGGGCACGTATATTTTGCAACTTTTGATGACAAAAAAATTTTAGAAGTGTGTAAAAACCCCTTTAAAAAAATCCCGGGAAATTTTCTAATGTTGGTTTCGGGAAACCCTAAAGGGATATCTTCCAAAAACCCCCTTTTGAAAAGCTATCGGGGGGGTAGTTTCCTATAAAAGGATGGGGACAAAACCCCATACCCATTTATAAATAAAACACCTTCTAAAGGGCACGTGGCAAAAAGGGAAAACCCGTTTCCCCAAAGTTCAAATGGGGGCAGAAAAATGGTTAGCCTCCCCATTTTTTCAACAAACTAAACCCTTTCACAAGGGGCCTCAAAAGGGAAAAAAAATTTTTTCATTCGTGATTTTGCCCCCAACTATAGGGACAAAAGGGAAAGGTAGTTTACATGTGTATTTTGCCCCTGCCCATTAAAACTATATTGGAAAAACAAGGAGAACATTTAAAGAAGGGTGGAAAGGAACTTTTCTGGGGGTTTAAAAGAAAATAGGAGGACACGCCAGTAGCCCCCCTGGGGGGGGAAACCATCATAATGGTGAATGGGAATCTCGGGCGTTTTTTGATTTTTAGAGGGTTAGAAAAACCCCCGGGAGGGGAAGGGGGAATAGACGAATTCAAATGTAAAGGGGCCCCAATGGATTTCCCCGAAAAGGGGTTTTTTTGTTCTTTCCAAAGGGGCCCTTAAAGAATTTTGAAAAAGGGGGTTGCTTTATTTAAAATAGACTCTCCCTTTGGGCCTGTTCCCCCTGCTCTGTCTTGTTCACCCCTTCCATAGAGGACCACTATTGATTTTTCAGATCTGACCATTGGATATTTTCAGTAACCCCAAAAAATAATTTTTTTATTTTTATTCCCCTGATTACCTACATCTGATAATTCAAGTCAAAATGAGGGCAAAGGGAAAGTTTTACCCCAAATTTTTGGCCCTAATTTAAGCCCCTTTTTAACCTATGCTGTCGGATTACGGTAATTATCCGGTTTAAAAATTTTGAGAAAATAAGGCCGAGAAATCCCGTCACCCTTTTTTTTGCTAAACAAAACATAAAGGAGTATTTTGATGGACTCCCGGGGAAAGGGGTGTAACTCTTCCCCTCGTGGGTGGGGTGTATCTGGTCCCGGAAAGCATTTTGGGGCTCCGGGTAAAGGCGGGGGGGCCCCGTTTGGGTTTTACATGTACAGTGGGCGATCCCGGCAGCGCCACCCGGAATTTACATGCATTTTTTTCTTTTTAGACAGGCAGCCAAAATTTTTAGGCCCCCCGCCGTTGCCCGCCCTGGTCTGGGCCGGTTCTCGGGGCATTTTGCCAGTTTATTCCCCCGGGGGCAGTAACCGGAAAAAAGACAAGTTTTTTTTTTTCCCGGACATGCGCATCAAATATCCGGAAACCCCGGGTTTTAAACAAAAAATTTTAAATGAATCCCGGGAATAGGGGATAAATTTGGAAAAAAACCCAATTTTTGGGGATGTTAGGGACTTATTTGTTATACCTTTTAGGGCCCCTTTTAGGCAATTTTAAAGGGGAAACCCGAGAAAGTTTGCTTTTGTATCCCCCTTATCCTGGGGTTTCCAATACCAAAGGACTGGGGGGGAGTATCATTTTTTATACCTGCAGCACCTAAGCTAAATATCCAAATCTCCCTATTGAATTTAAATAGGAGGTAAATTTATTCCCAAAACCACAGGTTTTTAAAAAAAAAAATTGGCCCCCCTTAGGGATAAGCCGTACTCTTTTTCCACAGCGAAATTTTTTTGAATCCCCCGATGAACCCTAGAATTTTCCCGGGGGAAAAGCGTCGGGGTAGCTGGGATTTAAAGGGTTTAAAACGTATATAGTGATTTTTGTCTGGGCAAAAAGCCCGGGGGCCCTTTCCCCTTTTTGGGCCCATTACTCCACGGGCGGATAATACAAAAAGTCTGCCCGTAAACATTTAAAGGGATGTAGTGGTAATTTATTTGGGGTTTGGGTTGTACAATTTAGATGGCCCTTGAAAGGGGAAAAGTTATGTTTTTAAAAAGGGATTTTTATTTGCAGTGATATGATGATTTAAATCCCCTCTGTTTTTATAGAAATTTTCCCGAAAATTCCCATACAGATTCTTGGCATGTAATGCATTGTTTCTTTTCTTTTCTCCTGGTGGTGGGATAATTTTTTTTCTTCTTGTTAATAAAAAATTACAACCTGTTTCAACATTTCCTAGTAGTCAGTGTGTTATTAGGTTTATTTTCCCAGGCCCAAAAGGCCCCTGGTTTGAGCAGCCCATGTTGGGAAGATTTCCCTAAGAAAAGAGAAGCAGCTTCCCCCAGCTTCCCTTGATAACATCTCCAGCCAAAAAAAAATTTCCAAAAAAGCATCATGTGAGGGCCCCGACAGCTGGAAAGAATATGAAAAGACGTCCCGTCCAAAATTTTTTCCCAAACCCCAAAAGGGGGAACGCCAGGCAAAATATAAATTTTCCCAAAAAGTCGGCTCACAAAGTCTATCAGTTCTAACACGATAAACACGGCAGAGGAGATGGTTTGTATGCTTCATAATAGTGAAATCACAGATGTCCGTGCAAGCACCAGACTTTGGTCAACACATGCTTTGGTCTGATCGAAGGCCCATGGTGGATTTTTTGGGGAGTGGTTGAAAACCAAAGGTGGGTTTTCCAAAAACCCAAAAAAAATAATAAAAAATACAATTTAGATTTTTTGGACAAAACAGTAACAAGCAATTTTCCCTGACAAAAAAACTGCATTAAATAAGCATATGCTAAAATAACCCGCAGGTCAAAATTTTGTTTTATGGGGATAGTCCCAAAAAGATTGGCCCAAAAAAAGTGGACCTCAACTTTTAAAAACTGTTTGTGGATGGGGAGAAATGAAAACCTTTGTTAAACCCTTTTTTTTTTGTCAGTTTTAAATAATTAGGGACAAATACATACACATTAAAGCCATATTTACACAGGGCCTTTAAAAAAAATTTTGGAAAAAAAAAACCAAAAATTACATCTTAAACCCTCAACAGTGCGTAAAGTAAAACTAACCCCTACCAAACTACCCCGTTTCCCCCGAAAAAAAGGGCATGTCTTATATTAATTTTGCTCCTAGGGAAAGGCCCCTAGGTCCCTATTTTCAAAATTTTTCTTATTTTTTTCCCAAAAATAAGAAATTTAAATTTTTTGTTGAACCAAAAAAATCAAAATGTATTACTTAAAACTGTAGTCCTGTTTACCAAAAAATCAGCTAAAACCCGCCAAGCTCTGAAGAACGGTTAACCCCAAATCACACTATTTCTTTGTGTGCGGGGGCCTGCGGTGTATGTAAATGGGAAGGGCTCAGAAACACCCCGTTTCAAGCAGCTATGCTGTCAGCTCCCCCTGCAGAGTTGGTATGTTCCACAGCTTCCTGCAGGATCTCCTGGCTCACAAAGTGAAAGTAAAAGCCTTCTTCCTCTAATACTGAGCTAAATCCTCTGGATTGTTAGGGCGCGTTCCCACTGCATAGGACAAATACCGATCGGTTTATCCGACTGGTAGTTGTCCTGTTTTGCGGCCGTCCCCACAGCCGCGGGGGGGACGGCTTTTCTCTGCGATGACCGGAGAACAGCCCTCCCCCCTCCCATTGAGAAGCACACATTCTGTCCGAAAACCGGACGGAAGATTGTGCTTACACAATGTTTTGCGGGCGGACCGCAGGCGGCAAAACCACCGGGCGGAAAACCCGTGCAGTGGGGACTGCCGCAAGGGTTTTTCATAGAGCCCTGTTCTGCTCATTTTCGGCCGTTTTTTCAGGCAGTCTGCAAAACCTCAAACCGCCTGAAAAAACGTCCGAAAACCCGTGCAGTGGGGACATGCCCTTAATGACATGTTTTTTAGAAGACTTATAATTTAATCTACTACCAATTTTTGTGTGTATGTGTGGAGGTGATAGGTGCTCTTGTAGCAATGACTGCCGCTAGGTCTTATTTTCAGGGGAGGCCTTATATTTCTAAGCTTGAAAAAAATTGCACTAGGTCTTATTTTCGGTGGAGGTCGTCTTTTCAATATAACATACTTCACAATTTAAAAATTACTATACGACTTGTTGGTCAATAAACTCCAATTAGATAAATGTTTTTAAATATTGTAACTGTCAAATATATATAAAAAACATATTAGGTGCCACCAGGTAAAGACCGAGAATAAACTCACCCTAATACATCCCTGGCAATGTTTGCACCAAATAAGCAGAGCACTCGCCCCAAAAAGGGCGACCCCACAGATGCGGTGACTCTCCCTACAGACCCCTATCTTACCATTATGCAGTCGTCATATAACGTACCAACATGTTTCGACCCACCATGGTCTCTTCGGGGGACCAAAAGTGACATATAAAGATCTGAAAATAAAAAACTTAATGAGGATATGGAAAAACTGTCCTCAGCCTAATCTACTTTACGGTGCTTAAGTCTTAGTGGATTTCTATCAGCGTGCCCACCAATTCTAACCACCAGTAAATCAGTGACTTAAGAGTACACAATTTCAGTGAGAGGGTCTGTACTCACCAAATAGCGGTTCAAAAAGTAGAGGTCAAGGATGGGCCGCAGAGCGTATGGCTCTTGGTCCCGCCGGAAGGGCTATGGTGTGCCCGCCATCTCTTATAGAACTGAGCAAGTCTTAAATAGACCGGGAGCCGGGTACTTCAGGCTGCCGCAGCGGTCACATGACCGTGCTCGGCTTCCGGTTTACATCATTTCCGCCCACAGTTTGCGGACAATCGATGACGACTTCCGCCCTGAGAGCGGATACTGATGACGAGCGCCGCCCATCGCCCAGCGGCGCTCGTTGCAACAAGGATGCAACGTGGTCCACCCAAGTGGGGCGTGCTTAATGATAATCACCGCCCACAACCCGAACAGGTAAGTTCAGAAGATCAATAGAAGGTCTTGTTTGGCGCCGTCATGCGTGGCATGGGTTAAACAATGAATGTTCTAAAAGAGATCAGAGTGGTCTTATAGTGCATGTCAATTAGCAATTAAAGAAATAATGCATCCATAAATACAAACATCCACCGATTCGTGCCCCCGCACTAACCTCTTTAAATGTAATGTAAATAGATGCAAAAATGTATCCAATACCTAAAAAAAGAACCAAGAAAGACCCGTAGGTAAGCAAAACTCCCTTCCTCCCAACAGGGGGAACATATCCACCAATAGATTTTCTATCTCAAAATCGACTATATCGCAACATAATGTATCAAGATGAAAGGTATATCCAATTTTTAAGATTCATGCCAGCAAAAACAATGATGAAGTAGATATTATACAGAAAAATTAGCCATTTCCAACACGGTATATTTTGATGAAAATATCTATATATACCACTTATACTACAGAGAACTGAGAAGCTGTACCTAAGTAACGGCCATTGTTATAAATAGCAACCAAAATTCAGCTGCTCATTACATCCCTGTGGGTATACTGTGCCCAACGTATAGATCCAAAAAGTCTTTCGTCTGAGGAGATCCAAATCCAGATCTCCTTTCCTTTCATTAGGGCTTATTAAATCGATCCCCATTATTCTGAGATCTCTAAATACTCCCCCATGTTGATTCCAGATATGTTTGGATACCGGAGTATCTCTCTTGTTACGAATGTCTCCTAGATGTTCCCCAATTCTCCTTCTCAATTCACGGGTGGTCTTGCCTATGTATTCAAGTCCACAAGGGCATTTGATGCGATAAATCACTCAAGGGCCGTGATCAAGGGCTTCATTCAGCCTGAAACGCGTTGGCGTCAGTGTACCCCCTGGGGATGACTAAATAAAACGTAGCATATTGCTTTGTACCATATCCGCTGATGTTCAAGTTTCTTTTTGCTTTCTATGGATTGGACCCTTGCCGAGAGTCCTATACATCGGGCGTGGAAGGAGTGCAAGCTGCTTGTATATCTACTGGGAGCATCAGGTGCATTGTAAGATTTTTCTAAGTGGTGAGTGCCAACTTTCCTTTATGGTTCTATATATATATACCACTCATACTACAGAGAACTGAGAAGCGGTACCTAAGTAACGGCCATTGTTATAAATAGCAACCAAAATTCAGCTGCTCATTACATCCCTGTGGGTATACTGTGCCCAACGTATAGATCCAAAAAGTCTTTCGTCTGAGGAGATCCAAATCCAGATCTCCTTTCCTTTCATTAGGGCTTATTAAATCGATCCCCATTATTCTAAGATCTCTAAATACTCCCCCATGTTGATTCCAGATATGGTTGGATACCGGAGTATCTCTCTTGTTACGAATGTCTCCTAGATGTTCCCCAATTCTCCTTCTCAATTCACGGGTGGTCTTGCCTATGTATTCAAGTCCACAAGGGCATTTGATGCGATAAATCACTCAAGGGCCGTGATCAAGGGCTTCATTCAGCCTGAAACGCGTTGGCGTCAGTGTACCCCCTGGGGATGACTAAATAAAACGTAGCATATTGCTTTGTACCATATCCGCTGATGTTCAAGTTTCTTTTTGCTTTCTATGGATTGGACCCTTGCCGAGAGTCCTATACATCGGGCGTGGAAGGAGTGCAAGCTGCTTGTATATCTACTGGGAGCATCAGGTGCATTGTAAGATTTTTCTAAGTGGTGAGTGCCAACTTTCCTTTATGGTTCTATATATATATACCACTCATACTACAGAGAACTGAGAAGCTGTACCTAAGTAACGGCCATTGTTATAAATAGCAACCAAAATTCAGCTGCTCATTACGTCCCTGTGGGTACACTGTGCCCAACGTATAGATCCAAAAAGTCTTTCGTCTGAGGAGATCCAAATCCAGATCTCCTTTCCTTTCATTAGGGCTTATTAAATCGATCCCCATTATTCTAAGATCTCTAAATACTCCCCCATGTTGATTCCAGATATGTTTGGATACCGGAGTATCTCTCTTGTTACGAATGTCTCCTAGATGTTCCCCAATTCTCCTTCTCAATTCACGGGTGGTCTTGCCTATGTATTCAAGTCCACAAGGGCATTTGATGCGATAAATCACTCCCCTCGAACGACAATTAATAAAATGAATAATTGTAAACGACCGTCCTGTTTTTGCATTGCAGAAGGTCTTCCCTGTTTCAAGGTGAGTGCAGCCAATACACCCGCTGCATTTGTAGCAGCCTTTCGGCTGCCTTCTTAACCACATTGTGTCATTAGAGAGGGGTACATAGTGACTATTTCCGAGTTTATCTTTCAGACTTTTTCCTTTTCTGTACGTGTTTGCTGGATAGGGACCTATTTTATCCTTAATGTCTGGGTCCATCAACAAGATGTCCCAGTACTTGGTAAGGATACTTCTTACCTCGCTCGAGGCTTCATCAAAGGTCCCAATTAATCTCAAAATTCCTGTTTGTGGTCCCATTTCTCTTTGCTTGGGAATCAAAAGGTGACTCCTGTCTGTACCAAGTGCAAAGTGATATGACTCTCGTAATATTTTCTCCGGATAACATTTTTCTCTGAATCTCTGATATCGTTCTTTTGCTTGATTAACAAATTCGTTCTTTGAGGAGAAATACCAGCGTAATCTCAGGAATTGCCCTCATGGAATTACTTTCTTCAATGGATAGGGATGACCACTAGTGCAGTGAAGTAGTGAATTACAGGCTGTTTTTTTACGGAAAATAGATGTTCTCAGTTTTCCATCTTGTCCTTTAGAGACCATTACATCCAAAAAGGCAAGCTGTGTAGAGTCTATTTCGTAAGTGAATTTGAGTCCCATGTTATTCTGGTTTAAAGTTTTGACAAAGTCTATAAACTCTTCCTTCTTCTCATGCCATAGAGTAAATATATCATCGATATATCGAGTGTAGAATCCAACATTCTCAATGTATTTTTCAGGTTCATTTACAAATACTATTCTGTCCTCCCATCATCCTAAATATAGATTTGCATATCTTGGGGCGCAGGCATTGCCCATGGCTTTCCCTCTTAATTGATGGTATAATTTTCCATTAAAGAGAAAAAAATTCTTAGTGAGGACAAACATAAGAAGATCCAAAATTAATCTATTATGTAAATCAAATTGTTGGCCTCTACTTTTAAGGAAATGTTCAACTGCCTTAACTCCAAGCTCGTGTGGTATGGACGTGTAAAGTGATTCCACATCGATGCTTCTTAAGAAGCTATCTTTTGATGTTACTATTCCATCCAATTTTCTAAGGAAATCCATGGTATCCCGTGTATGGGATGACAATGATTCCACAAAGGGTTGCAGGACCTGATCAAGGTAAATCCCACAGTTTTGTGTGAGGCAGCCCACACCGGAAACTATAGGTCTGCTCTTTAAAGGATTAGTACCTTTGTGGATCTTCGGGAGACTATAGAAGGTCGCAATTCGAGGGAATTTAGGAAATAGGAACTCAAACTCAGAAGCACTGATCAATTCATTCGTTTTTGCTGATGAAAGTATTCCTAATAGTTCTCGTCTGTAATCCTCTGATGGATCCTTCCTCAGAACTTCATAACAAGTATGATCACATAGAAGTCTGTTGCACATATCTCTATAGTCTATATGGTTCATTAGGACGATGTTCCCCCCCTTATCTGAGGACTTTATAACAATCTCTTTATTTTGTTCTAACTTTGAAATTGCCTGTCTCTCTTTAAAAGTACAATTTGAGAACGGATTATCTTTCTTTTTCAGATGTTCAAGATCTTTCATTACTTTAGATATAAATATGTCAATACAAGAAACGTCTCCTAACGGGGGCATTTTCTTACTTTTTAAACCTAATTTTGTGAAGGGACCTTTTCCATTATGTATGTCGTCATCTGCCAGACTATAAAGGAGTCTTGCATCCTCTAACATACCGTCCTCAATACCCAGCTCTAAGCATTCACGTTTATTTTTTAAGGCATGGTACTTATGCCAACGCATCTTTTGTCCGAAGAGCTGTATATCTTTTACCCAATTAAAAAGGTTAAACTTAACCGTTGGAACAAACGAGAGTCCCTTCTTTAGAATATTCATTTCTATTTCAGTAAGGTTATAAGACAATAGATTTACTATTTGATGTTGATCTTTCAATTGCCTGTTTTTCTCTATTTTAGAGTTGACCGCTCCATTAATGGGTACTGACGTTCTAAAAAAGGTTTTTGTTGTCCCCTACGTTAACTACCTTTACTGCGTCCTTTGGTTCCTCTATTTATAGGTGAGTTCCTATTAGTTCTTCCTTCTATATCTGAATCTGAGATATCAGTTTCACTTGTTGTGACTAATCCAAGATCTCTTTTGTCGTAATTTGATCCAGAGAGAGTATAGGCTCTGTTCTCTCTAAAATCACCTAAGTCCCGAATGAATTGTTTATGTTTACGGTCTTTAATGTGATGTTGGAACCTCTCTATTGAGTTTTGTAATTGTTTTTCTTTAACTACATACTCCGCCTCTTTCTCAAAATTACCGTATATACTCGAGTATAAGCCGAGTTTTTGAGCACAAAAAATGTGTTGAAAAATCTCCCCTCGGCTTATACGAGAGTCACTGTCGGCGCTCGGGCGCTGCGATGGCCCGTGCGCCGACAGGGACGCTTCAGTTATATGCGACTCCTCAGGGAGCGCATATAACTGAATGCCGAGTGAGCGCACAGTGTCCGGGCGCTGCGCTGGCCCGGGCACTGTTCGCGATCCCTTCACCTATAGGCGACTCCTCCGGAGCGCATATAGGTGAAGAGATACCACTGCGGCGCACAGAGAGAGTGCTCCGTGCTCCGCAGTGGCCTCCGGGCGGCCGCAGACTCGCGGCTGTCTGGAGTTTCCGGCACAGGCAGCATGTGTCATCACGTTGCGTGCGCGGCCTGATGACGTCACCCGCCTGTGCCGAGAAGACCCGAGGACAGCGCGCGGGAGGCGGACAGCGAGGGAGACGGAGCAGCGGGGAGTCAGGTGAGTGTTTTTTTATTTTTTTAAACTGCCTATACCTGCCTACAGCTGCCTATACCTGCCCTATACCTGCCTACAGCCGGCCCTATACCTGCCTACAGCTGCCTATACCTGCCTACAGCCGGCCCTATACCTGCCTACAGCTGCCTATACCTGCCCTATACCTGCCTACAGCCGGCCCTATACCTGCCCTATACCTGCCTACAGCTGGCCCTATACCTGCCTACAGCTGCCTATACCTGCCCTATACCTGCCTACAGCCGGCCCTATACCTGCCTACAGCTGCCTATACCTGCCCTGTACCTGCTTTATACCTGCCTTATACCTGCCTACAGCTGCCTACAGCCGGCCCTATACCTGCCCTATACCTGCCTACAGCTGCCTATACCTGCCTACAGCTGCCTATACCTGCCTAAAGCCTGCCCTATACCTGCGTATGGGGCCATATACCTGCCTATAACCTGCGTATGGGGCCATATACCTGCCTATAATCTGCTTATGGGGGACATATAACTGCCTATTACATGCCTATGGGGCCATATACGTGCCTTTTGGGACATATACCTGCCTATACCTGCATATAGGGCCATATATCTGCCTATAATTGCCTATGGGGGACATTAAACTGCCTATGCAATTTTATTGGTATCCATTTTTTTTTTTTAAATTTACCAGTAGCCGCTGCATTTTTTACCCTAGGCTTATACTCGAGTCAATAAGTTTTCCCGTTTTCTGGGGCAAAAGTAGGTGCCTCGGCTTATACTCGGGTCGGCTTATACTCGAGTATATACGGTACGTACAATTGTAATTTGTTCTTGTTCTGCGGGGGCACGAGTCGGTGGATGTTTGTATTTATGGATGCATTATTTCTTTAATTGCTAATTGACATGCTCTATAAGACCACTCTGATCTCTTTTAGAACATTCATTGTTTAACCCATGCCGTCATGACCACGCATGACGGTGCCAAACAAGACCTTCTATTGATCTCCTGAACTTACCTGTTCGGGTTGTGGGCGGTGATTATCATTAAGCACGCCCCACTTGGGTGGACCACGTTGCATCCTTGTTGCGACGAACGGCGCGGTCGATGGGTGGCGCTCGTCATTAGTATCCGCTCTCAGGGCGGAAGTCGTCATCGGCTGTCCGCAAACTGTGGGCGGAAATGATGTAAACCGGAAGCCGAGCGTGGTCATGTGACCGCGGCGGCAGCCTGAAGTACCCGGCTCCCGGTCTATTTAAGACTTGCTCAGTTCTATAAGAGATGGCGGGCACACCATAGCCCTTCCGGTGGGACCAGGAGCCATACGCTCTGCGGCCCATCCTTGACCTCTACTTTTTGAACCGCTATTTGGTGAGTACAGACCCTCTCATTGAAATTGTGTACTCTTAAGTCACTGATTTACTGGTAGTTAGAATTGGTGGGCACGCTGATAGAAATCCACTAAGACTTAAGCACCGTAAAGTAGATTAGGCTGAGGACAGTTTTTCCATATCCTCATTAAGTTTTTTATTTTCAGATCTTTATATGTCACCCTTTTGGTCCCCCAAAGAGACCGTGGTGGGTCAAAACATGTTGGGACGTTATATGACGACTGCATAATGATAAGATAGGGGTCTGTAGGGAGAGTCACCGCATCTGTGGGGTCGCCCTTTTTGGGGCGAGTGCTCTGCTTATTTGGTGCAAACATTGCCAGGGATGTACTAGGGTGAGTTTATTCTCGGTCTTTACCTGGTGGCACCTAATATGTATTTTTTATATATGTGACAGTTACAATATTTAAAAACATATATCTAATTGGAGTTTATTGAGCAACAAGTCGTATAGTAATTTTTAAATTGTGAAGTAAAAGTTATATTTTATATTCCACACAAACTCCACATAGACTCCATTTTTTAGTGTTTTTTCAGTTGATGTTATGGAGTAACTGCCTGATTTAGTAGGTACTATCAGGATGAGGTTCGTTCGATGTCTTCTTTTCAGGGAAATACGGTAGAATGGATTGCAAAACCACATTCTGTGAATCTTTACCCCTCTAGGGCTATGTTCACACGGCGTAATTGCGGGGCGTAATTACGCCCAGCAATTACGCCGTGTGGACAGGGCGGGGCGGGAGCAGGGGGCCGGCAGCTCGCCGGCCCATAGACATTCATTACCAGCAGCGCGTATACGCCGGTGGTAATTCACATGTAACTTATCTCTCCGCGGCGGATTCGCCGAGCAGGGAGAGGAGACGTAATCCATAGTTCTCTATGAGAACTATGGATTACCGTAATGACTGGGACGGATTCCAGCCGTAATTTGCGCACTCCAGCGCGTAATTACGGACTGAAATACGTCCAATTTTAAGCCGTGTGAACATAGCCTAACACACCAGTGGCAAGTTGTATGCCTAGGGGAGTGGTTGCCTCCATTTTGGTTGTGCACGCCTTGCGTCCATTCTGTCTGTTTTTTAACAGAATAGAGCAGTAGTGTTGAGCGATTGCGTTGGCTATCGAGACTGAGCGATAGTCGATAGTCGGCCGCTATCGATAAGGTTTTTCGATAGTGAGCATCGATTATGAGCGATTACCATTAAAGTCTATGGGAGAGCAACAACACCTTCATTATTACACCCAAACAAGGCTGGAGAAGCTGAAATTAACATCCACAACAGTCAAATGGATACGTTTCAACATCTTAGGCAACACACTTAGGTTATAAAAGTCACAGAAAAAAACTCACAGACCATTCACTAACCCTGTCTTGTACCACAGCATGACCCTTAAACCTGCATCACCCACAAAGAAAAAAGTGCCAGAAGGCAGTAATGATTTGAATCATCATGTTTTACTTGAA